>PVIC010038411.1:0-17611 GCA_004025085.1 Thryonomys swinderianus | reverse complement strand
GGGCTCCAGATAAAAGATTTGAGAGTTGCAGAAACAGCCAGACTTCAGCTTTGAAAATGCTAAGTTTGAGATGAACTACAAATACAGGTGTGGAATGGGCAACTCCATAAGAAATCAGGGGTCTGTGCGAGAAGCTGTGCTTGAAGATATACATCTGCGATTTGTTCCTCTAAAAACAATAGTAGAGCTATAGGGTAGGCGAAATCAGAAAATAAATGTAAACAAGAGAAAAGGACACTTGCTTAAGCATTGGAGCAACCCAACATTAAAATTTCCAGAAAGAAAATAAACAGTGTGAGACAGTCAGTGGAGTACAAAGACACAAGAGACTGTAGTGACCTGAAAGCCGGGGGTAAAAAACATGCTGGTGGATGTTTGGGGGAATGTAATGAGGGGAAAGAATAAATATGATTTGGAAAGAAAAAGAAATAGTATGTATATAAGGGGTGGGGGATTGTGGGCGGGTAGAAATATGGGTAAAACTGAGAATTAACTTCAGTCATATACTGAAGTATATCACAAAACAAATTCCCCAATGTTGAGTGTGATTGTGAACTGTATATAAAATGTACCAGTAAAGAATTCAATTAAAAAAAAAACCACACTGGTGGAGATTAGGAACAGTAAGGCAGCACTAATGTAGTATTCAATTTATAAGAAATATGCTATAGGGGGCCGGAGGGTTAGCTCAGTGGTTCCGGCGCCTGCCTCGCAAGCACAAGGTCCTGAGTTTGATCCCCAGTAACCACTATAATGCTGGGCGTGGAGACACGCCCACCAACAATCAACACCGCATACCACAATGCCGGACATGGTGGCTCACGCCTGTCATTCCAGCACTCGGGAGGCAGAGACAGGAGGATTGCTGAGTTCGCGGCGGCTTGCATGGGCACCATAGTGAGCTCAGGGCCAGCCCCAACTACAAAGTGAGACCCTGTCTCAAAAAGCAAAAAAAAAAAGAAAGAAATATGCTATAAATGTCAGTGTATAATAGTAATAGCAGAGGGATAATTAGATGTACTAATGGAAATAGTGGTACTTACAGGGGGTCTTCTTGTACCTGTGGTGCACAGTGCATGGTGCAGACTTTTGGGAAAGGTGGTTGTAATTTGTCCACCTGGTCATTAAACCAGGAATTCTTGTCAATTTTGTGAGTTGTTTCTTTTTTGTGGAACCAAGGGTCACACTCAGGACCTTGCTCTTGTCAGTCAGTCAGCAACAGCACCAGGCTACATCCCCGGCCTTCTCTGAGCAATCTTTTGTGCAGTGATCCTCTGTGGCAGTCAAGGAAGCCTGTGAATCCCTTTCAAGAATAATATTTGCTTTGTAAAAGCATAAAATAAAATACATAGAATAATATAGACTGAACTATAATGATAATATTTTTAAAACAAATGTGTTGTATGCTTTATTAGCACTTTAAATATCCATCATTTCATGAGGTGTCTAATAGATCATAATTTCCAGAGTGATGAGTGAATTATATTTCAAGATATCTGCCTTAGCTGCTGTATAAAAATATGTGCAATTAACTACAAAGCGGGACCCTGTCTCAAAAAAAAAAAAATATGTGCAATTTCTACTGTGAGCCAGTGACAGGTATCTATAGTATGATGGTTTCATTCCCACTTTAGTAATGAAAACAATTGCTAAATTTCATTACAGGCTGTGGAAATGAAGGTGTGCTTTCTTCCTCACTTGTGTTCATAGAGTCTGAGTTCTACCTGTGCACCCCACATAAAGAGTTCCCAGGTGAAGTAAGGAAGGAAGGGTAATGAGGAAAAAATAAGAACCAAGATATATCATGTCAGGTCCAAATCCCCAAAGATAAATGTGATCATAATGTATACCTAAACTGTACCAATAAACCATGCAAATAAAAAAGAACTCCTGAACTAAAGAGTAAAATAAATCCCACATATATGAAGTTGACATCAGAAAACATACCAATGATCAGTAATTTTATGGTTCGATGGTCTATAATAATAGTTAGTGTATTTTTTTTTTTTCTTTTTGAGACAGGGTCTTGCTTTGTAGTTCAGGCTGGCCCTGAGCTCACTATGGTGCCCAGGCAAGCCACCGCGAACTCAGCAATCCTCCTGTCTCTGCCTCCCGAGTGCTGGGATTACAGGCGTGAGCCACCACATCCGGCATTGTGGTGATTGTTGGTGGGCGTGTCTCCACACCCAGCATTCTATGTGGTTACCGGGGATCGAACTCAGAACCTTGTGCTTGCGAGGCAGGCACCGGAACCACTGAGCTAACCCTCCGGCCCAGTTTAGTGTATTTTTCAGAAGAAGAAAATCATTCTTAGGATACACTAATAAAAATGGCAGACATGGGCCAGAGATTTAGCTCAGTGGTTCCAGCACCTGCCTTGCAAGCACAAGGTCCTGAGTTCAATCCCAGTAACCACATAGAATGCTGGGCGTGGTGACTCACGCCCACCAGCAATCAATACCACATACCATAGTGCTGGGCATGGTGGCTCACGCCTATAATCCCAGCACTCGGGAGGCAGAGGCAGGAGGATTGCTGAGTTCTAGGCTTGCCTGGGCTACATAGTGAGCTGAGGGCCAGCCTGAACTACAAAGTGAGACCCTGTCTCAAAAAAAAAAAAAAATGGCAGACAGCTGAAGGAATTTGCACATTGGTACCAATTCCATCAAAAGCTGTTCTGGTTGTAAATAAATGAGAAAGAAGTCTGAACCCCAGTGAGCTGTTGTTTACATGCAACATTAGTCAAAAGGTAGAGGAAGTATGAAAATATGTCTACTTTTTTTCATTTCTGGGAAAAAAAATTTTTAATGATGCTCAACAGACTAGTTGAAAACATTGTATATGTTTCAAGGAACCAGCATATTTCAATGTAAACCACTCAACATAAATGATGAATAGTAAGGGCTTCATAATATAAGAAAATTTGGGGGGGAATCTTACCCTAGTAGCACTGTAGAGAAGGAAACAAAATGCTATGAAACTCCTACAAAAATTCTTTTAAATTTGGAAAATCCTCAGTTTTCCTAGGGGAGCTTCTACAACCTCAGAAGGAGCTCTTTGTGAGAAGTATCATCCCCTCACATAGTGCAAAGATTTATTTTGTGATTTCAAATACCCTCTTGGAAAAATTCTGAGTTAAATCCTTTTAGACTCAAATAACTTGATTTGCAGCCTGGCACAAGACATTTAATGTTATCTTTCTGTTTTGCATATTATGCAAAAGAAGAGCATTTGTAGAGCTTTTATCAGCTTTCTTTTTCATTTAATGCAGTCATGATAAGCCAGTGAATCTCTGTCCTTTTACATAAGGTAAAGGGAACTTTGTCAAGCTATTACCTTGGTTTTTGTGGCTTCTTTCAGAGAGTGTGGAGCAGGAACCTTTGTCAATTTTGCATCCTTAGAGAGAGATGGCAAACTGCCCTACAATTGGTGAGTACTCTTTTGGAATGAACTTGTAGACAGCTTAGATACGCCATCTATGCACCAAACTTGGTTTTACTCTCTTTACGGATAAGTAGTTTCGTCGATGGCCCTGTCATCCTTTCAGTGAGAGCTGACTGTCAATGGCTAGACCATCACAGGATATGATGGCTTCTATCATCTCCATACAACTCTGAAGTAGACAAAATGTCCTAGTTTGCTCCATATTACTGTGTTACTCAAAGGACTAAAATAGTCATGCAGGGAGCCCTGAATCATGCTCAAGAGGGGCACAAAAGCCAAAGCGGACAAGGGTAGCTGGAGGCACAAGGGGAGACTGGACTGAAACAGCTTGAGACACTTAGTGTCACTCTGTGACAGCTTGTATTTCCATGCCTGGAGACAGGAACCAGGTTTCTGCTCCACAATTAAGGGGAAGTACATAGCCCAGGGGAGTGCTTACAGACTGATAAACATCAAAGCCAGAGACCTCCAAAAACACTGAAAACATGAAAACATCGCCTCGTTCTTTTTTTTTTTTTTTTTTTTTTGCTTTTTGAGACAGGGTCTTGCTTTGTAGTTCAGGCTGGCCCTGAGCTCACTATGGTGCCCAGGCAAGCCACCGCGAACTCAGCAATCCTCCTGTCCCTGCCTCCCGAGTGCTGGGATTACAGGCGTGAGCAACCACGTCCGGCATTTCGCCTCGTTCTTTTTTACACTTGAGTGTCAAGGACCTAGACGGAGAAGCTGTTTGGGGAATAAAGAAAGTATTGTCCAAAGATTCCACTGGTTGATCTTGTAACTTGTACAGTAATATGCAAAAATTAACAGTCCTTTCCAGTTCAGTCAAAAGCCAAGGAAACCACTAATTAAGTGAACATTTAACATGAAGCCAGGACTCTTTACATCATCTTGTTTCTGTTGCAAGCAGCAGTTTAAATACATACATATTTAAAATCTATTGAAATACACACATTTCCTATAAATCCTTGGTGATTTGTTTTTTGTATTTTCTAACACTCTTCTCCTGAACAGTTAATCTTAAAAAATTAGGCATAAACATAAATTCTACCTCAGAATTGGGGAGGGGGGGAAAGGACTTTATTTATATAATTTTTATTGCCCTGAATGTAAAACTCTAATTGAAAACTGACTTTTTAAAAAAGACAATATGCTGTGCCATTTTGAAATTTTAACATATACAAATCTTGCTTTTAAACTGTGATTAATCAAACTGTGAAAAAAGAAAATTTCATAAATACTTGATGGTGAAAATTTAGGAAATGTCATTTGGTTGTTCAGATATATCAAGCATTGAGATTAAGGGTTTGATGTTGACAATTGCCTGGCCCACTCTTAAAATGGCCTGATCTTGTCTGTAATGCCAGTTACTTGGAAGGCTGAGGCAGGAAGGTCACAAGTTCAAGGCCAGCCTGGGCAAGCATGACCCTGTTTTAAAATTTAAAAAGCCATTATAATTCAAAGGGCCAGAGATACAGCTGTGCACTCACTGGGGTCAATCTGCAATACAGAAGAAAAGAAGGAAGAAAGGAAGGAAGGGAGGGAACGAGGAAAGGAAAGAACTAAAAATCAGTTCCTGACAGCAGTGCTATACAACTCGTTTAGGAACTGACCCATTTACACTTGAGGCGCAAGACACCTATGAATTAACTAACTTTATAATCAGTCACAAAATGTAGTATTTACGGAGACCAGTATGGAGAGAATGAAGCAAAATAGAATTCACCTTGGGACCTTTGTAAAATGAAGCAAATTCTCCTACAGCTCCTGACAAAGGCAGTTTTGCAAGCAGTCATGTTTTCTGCCTGACTGAGAACAGCTCTCACAGTGGGGATTTATTTTAACTAAAGTGACAAGTTGACAGCACTTTTTCCTCTAATTCTGAGAATAGATGCAGCATAGGATATTTTTAAATCTACATGAATGGATATTCTATATTACAAGAAGACTGAATATCTGAAATTAGATTCAAACCAGGCATCTCAAACCAAGGGTTTGAATTGGAATTAAAGTAAAATTCAGTAATTTTGCTTCCACTGAACTATCAGAGAGGTAATACACTGCGCACTTGGTGAGCTGTTTATTTTAAATGAATAATGCCTGAGTTTCTTATATATCAAAGCTCTGTTTTCAGGAATAGTTTTAGAAATTACAAAACAATTTCCATTCGATACAAAAAGTCATATATCACAGAGCAGCTTTATAATAATGTTTCCCGAGGTTTAGCCATTACCAAAATCAGTATAAAGTAACTAGACCCTTTGTCTATCCTCACACAAGCTGCTGTTTGGCTATGAAACAACATTGTAGAGGCTTCTTAAAATAGGTGCAAGTGTTGAAATGGTGATATCTAAGAATAAGACTAAGATACCTAATGAGGCCCTCAAGGACCTCATTTCACTGAATGCAAAATGTAATCACCTAACAGCAGACTAACTGACATGAAATAAGTTGAAAGAAATATATCTGATTATAATAAGGTCTTGTGTGAATGAAAACTGATTTTGTCAATATTGTAGCACTTAAGAGCTCCAGTTCAGATTTCATGGAATGAAGTGGTATTTAACTGTAATTAAAGTGCTTGTCATATTAATTGATGACAGTAGGTAATTTACTGATCTCTGTTCACAGTTTATATTACTAACTCTTGCACTTTTTCATCCTTACATCTATTATCTATTAATGCTCACAGGCGTAGGAGTATATTTGCTTTCTTAACCCTGTTACCTTCATGTCTTTGGACTGATTACCTTTTGGCATTTTATATTAATCCTTGGTAAGTGATTTTTTTTTTTTTACTGTTTACCTAACACATGATCTAATACTTAGCTTTTTTAAAGTAAACAAAAAGGAAAGTTTTATTTTTAGTTATTCTATATATTTGGCAGCACCTGAAGTTATTAATTATGTATTGAAATGCAATAAAACAGCTCCTGGTACCACAATGCTTACTGAGATTCTCTATTGAAGTTTTCTTCTTATGACATTCTTGGCAAGTTTTTCTTTTACTTATTATTAGTCGTTTGCTTTTTATTCAGGCAGCTCATTGACTTCTCATGTTTGTAAACAGCACTTCCCTTTTCTTTCCAATCGCCATCCATGAGAGAGCTCCATATTTCCAAAAAGGTGGAAGACCTACAGTTCACATTTTGTATTTTGTGACCTCTTTATTTTCATAATGCTAATTCCCTAAATATAGAAGAACTGTGTGCAAGCTTTATTGCATATTATCTTAATTTTCCCCCAGAATCCAGTAGAGTAGTCCCATTTTAGAGATATAAAAAGAGAAGTTTAAAGAGGTTAACTGTCTTGCCAGGCGTGGTGGCTCACGCCTGTCATCCCAGCACTCGGGAGGCAGAGACAGGAGGATTGCTGAGTTCGAGGCTTGCCTGGGCTACATAGTGAGCTGAGGGCCAGCCTGAACTACAAAGTGAGACCCTGTCTCAAAAAAAAAAAAAAAAAAGAAAAAAAAAGAGGTTAACTGTCTTAATACTGTGTACTACCACATGAGAAGTTCAGCTTCCAAATCCAGATCTTTGTCATTTTCTTGATTTCTAAATCCTTTTATTCAAATCTTGAAATGTATTTTTTTGAATCTGAGGCTACAGAATCCAGAAGGATGATTTCTTTTTCCAAGCCAGAAGAGAAATGGTAGCAGGTTTTCAGACTGAAAAGTCATCCACCCTAAGAACAAGCATGATCTATACATGGAGTAGACATACTGAATTGTTGTATACAGTCAGATCCAGAAATGTGGATAGCTCAAGGAGAACTCAGGAGAAAGCAGTGAAAATATCTCATGAACTAGAAAAAAATGAACCCTAAGAGGATACAAAGGAATGGGCAGCAACCTACAGAATTATTCCTTCAAAAAGACCATTACTCGAATGTTCTTCTGAGTCTCTAAGGTAGAATAAAAACATAGAAAAAAAGGTGGCAGAATATAGAATTGCAAGTTCCCATGGAATGAAGATAACTTTTTTTAAAAATATTATTCAAAATAGAGATTATTAATACCAGAATTTGTATTTTCTTTTAAGGATTTGAGCAAAGGTAGACAGATGTAATGAAGTCAGAGGAATATACTGAAGGATCAGTTTACATTCAGTTATTCTGGTTTTACAGTGTTCTCAGCAATTAGTGTCAGGTAGTTTTCAGGTCTAAGTAGGGAACACAAGTTACAAGTTGACCTTTAAAATACACATTAACTTTTAACTCAACACCTACTGATCATACTCAACCTTCCTATGCATTCTTAGACTCCTTGTCACAAATACCCTTAAAAAGTATCCACCTCAGTTTTCAGTTAAAACAAAAGAAGTACGTACACAATGACATATTAATTTCCCTTAATTCTCTAAGATGTTCTCTTTTTCCACAGTTCATTTTTAAGCTTTCATCGAGTGGACCTGAGAGAAAGAGAGAGACAGAGAAGGCAGAGAAGAGAGGGAGTGCATGTTTATGTTTCATATCTTTCTTAAGGTCCCATGATGAACACTTCTTCAAATTTCAGCAAGCCCTTCAAGGGCTGCCATTTATAGCACTTATCAAATACAGTGAGACCCAAGATAGGAAGGGAAAAACCCTTCAGCAGTCTTTAGAAGAATTGTCTTGACACTGCACATGTCTAGCTCCAGGTGAAAAGAGAAGGCAAAACATGGAGCCCTGTGCTTCCTGTCACTCAGAAAGGTTCACACATACCAGTGAAAATATATCGAATATAAATTATGTTCTCAGCGCTTAGCTTGTGCTAGGTCAGATATGAGAGCAAACTCCACGCTTCTGCCCTTCCGGGACAGCTCAGTCTTCCTGCGATCACTTCAATCCCTTTGCTGTTTGCTTCTCTCACAGCTCAGGGCTTTTCGCCGCTGCTTGCATCTGCTCCATAGCTCCTGTGAACACTTCCTCCAGAGGTGGTTTTCTCTGCACTTTATCTACCCTGTGAATTTTGGCCACAAATAACGAAGCATTGCACCCTTACACTTCCTAACACGTTCCCCAGCTTCCTCTCAAGACTATGAATTTCTTGTAATGATATGCTCTTACTGCTTTTCTAAAACCTGACTGTGCCTCTGGTGTCGGTAGGGAAATCCAGAGATGCTGTCTTACACTGTGTTGCTCAACTCTTGGCCCAAGATGGTAGCAGAATCTGTGCAGCACAAGTGCCTCATTAATATAGTCTTGGGATTCTATTCTTCAAAGATTATGATCTTGGAGCATGTTTCCCATGGAAAGAAATCACCTCATTAGGACCAGATCTGTTTAGACGTGGTGTTGATGCTTGTATGTTTCTGCTAGGCCTGCCAGCCTCATGCAGCACTTAATTATCTTGCCTGTTCTAACCTAGGAACAGCTGGTGTTTTAGGCACAAAACTGCACTGAGTTTAAGGAGTCCAACTCATGCTCATCATAAATTGTATTTGGAGAATGACACTACCCTAAAGAGCTTTTATAATGGTTTCTGTGCAGCTCTTGTAAAAGTTGCACTTATGAAATGGGGACTTTGAGGGTTTTGTTTCATTGTGTTTAAACCAATGTAAGCAGTTTTCCCAGACTGTCATAATCATAAATATCTCACGAAGAGTACTTCGTAAATTCTTGAAGTCACTGGGGTTTTGAACCTTACCTAACAGAGAGCCAAAGAAACACAATTAAAGAAGGGACTGATCCTCTGTCATGTATATACTGGACATCTGAGGGATACTGTGCATTGGTTATTTGGAAAACTTTTTTTTTTTTGAGACAGGGCCTATCTTCATAGCTCAGGCTGGCCCTGAGCTCACTATGTACCCCAGGCAAGCCTTAAACTCAGCAGTCCTCCTGCCTCTGCCTCCCGAATGCTGGGATTACAATTTTGAGCCACCAAGCCCCACATTTGTGGTATGTGGTACTGCGTGAGCCACCATGCCCAGTATTGGGTATGTGGTTACCATGGATTGAATCAGGGACCTTGCACTTGCTAGGCAGCCACTGGAATCACTGAGCTAAATCTCTGGCTCTGGGAAACCTTTTGCAATGAAAAACTGATGCCCTAAATATTGCTGTAATTTTTTGCAATAACATACACACAGGCTAGCTCTTTATATAATGTGTTAGTGAAGTCTTAACTTATATATTTCAAGTGAATTTCCCCCTCATTTTTGTCTTATAAACACAATGGCAATTGAAAATGTAGGGAAATTCTATCAATATTGCTATTGAATCTCATAATTCACTCCTGTCATATTCCATAACTTTCATATATAGGACACTTTGGGATCATTAAGTATAAATAAGACAATGAATGTTGTACACAAATCCCAAAACATAACACTTACTGTGGCTGTACGTCACACAAAACATGGAGTAAATTGCTGCATTACATTGAAAGTCCACTCAACAGTGAATGAGATTAAGAGCTCCATGAATCAGGTTTCTTCACAGCTGGTGAGTGGTGGCCGCTTAGTATTTCAGCACTGAATTTATTCAGTGTCACCCCCTCACATACAATTGTTTCTTCCTAGTTTCTCTTAGTGTCTGCTTGAATAGGAACGTATTTTCTGTTCCCCACCTATCTCAAGACATAGTGGCAGCCTCTTTCCCTTCCCAGAGCTGTTAGTACTCTGTCCTGACCTTCTGCTTTCATAAAGCAATAAAGTAACTGGCCCTTATTGTACAAGGTTAATGTGGAAATCCTAAAAAAAGATCAGTAGGTATTTCCTTAACTTCCTGTACGCTTACAGCTCTTCCCAACATCATAGTGGTTGTCTGAAAGCATTAGAGGCCATGTTAAAAACTGGCATTCCAGTCTTACTTCTAAGTAGGGAAGACAAAAAGAACGAGAGAGGAAAAAAGGAAAGGAGCTAATGAGTGGACTGTCTTCATTTTAAGAGTGGGAAGAGATGAAAATTCATTGACAACTAGAAGCACTGCTTATCTCTATGAATGCTTCCTTAACTTTCCTGCCATTCATTATTCCCCTCCCTTCACATCTCATTTATCCAATCAGAGCCATGCAAGCAACCTAGCATCAAATCCTGCACTGTAATATTAAGTGCACCTGTGAAGTGAACATAGCAAAGTTCTTTGTTTCAATTCAATTCAGTAAACATCTTTTAACCACCTGCTATCTATGCCATTAACTATGCTCAAACCTGCTGGGAGATCATAGTCTATCAATGGGTGAATACACACCACTTCTAACAATTATATAAGGGTCAAGAATGCTCCCCGTGTAGAAGGCTATGAATACAGAAAGTGGAGCTTCATTCAGGTAAAGACTTCCTCGATGTACAGGAAACACACACAATTTTAAATACACATGAATATTTTGGTACACGGGGTATTTGTAGCCCAACTGATTGTTTACCACAGATGTTTATTTTCTGAAAGTCTTGTCTGCTTCCATGAAAAATACTTAAAGATCTTTGAAAAGTACTTAAAGCTGTCATATCATTTATACATTCAGATTTTAATACGTTTTTTTTTTTTGAGACAGGGTCTCGCTTTGCAGTTCAGGCTGGCCCTGAGCTCACTATGTAGCCCAGGCAAGCCTGGAACTCAGCAATCCTCCTATCTCTGCCTCCCGAGTGCTGGGATTACAGGGGTGAGCCACCACGCCCAGCACTGTGGTGTGTGATATTGATGGCTGGTGGGTGTGAATCACCACGCCCAGCACTGTATTGTGGTTACCAGGCTCAAACTCAGGACCTTGTGCTTGTGAGGCAGGCACCAGAACCACTGAGCTAAATCTCTGGCCCAATACCTATTATTTTTGTAAGACAATAATGGTTCAACAGATACACCTTAGCATTAGGTAATTTAGATCAGTTACCTTACCCATTGCATGAATTCACTTACCCTAAACACCCCTAAGGAAATGTAATTAACCAAAGCATACATTAGCATTTCCCAGGTTTACATTTATAGGCTATTAATGAGTTAAGAAAAAACATCCAAAAAGTCCAATTCTTCAGACAGTTTAAAACTAGTTGAAAAGAATAAGAACAGTGCTATAGGACACATATCAGCCATATACTCACACTAAGAACCAAATCCACATTCCTTGTGACAATGTCAGAAAAGTGTTGTTTTGCCTTTTAATCTAGGAATATAAACAGTAAGAAAATTTTTGAAAGAAACCAATATTATGCAATCATGTTCTCTTTTTTATTTCCTGATTCTACTCTTGCCTACAGAAGCCAAATATTCATGCAAGATACTTCTATTTATAGAATAGTTCAACAATTTTATCACCAAGAACTTAAAATTCAATTTAGATGAAGTTGTTTTGCAAAAATGAAATAAAATACGAGTGTAGCCCTGCAACCTAATAGTTTTTAAAAATAAATCTGAAATTATGATCATCTTCTCACTGAAAGAAAAATAATTTAACAAATCTGAAGTATGTTTAATAAAAATTAAATAAAATGTAGGTACCTGCTGCAATTAAGGTGCCTCAGTTTTAATCTTTATTATTAACCAATTCATTCACCCAGATAAATTTATTGTTTTTTTATTTCTCAGGAATAAAAATGGTTTAAAGAAGAGGAAACTGACTAAGTAAGTTTCTCTTGATGGTTCATTTAAAACATTTTTGTCGGGCTGGAGGGTTAGCTCAGTGGCTCCGGTGCCTGCCTCTCAAGCGCAAGGTCCTGAGTTCAATCCCCGGTAACCACATGTAATGCTGGGCATGGAGACACGCCCACCAACAATCAACACCACATACCACAATGCCTGACGTGGTGGCCTCACGCCTGTCATCCCAGCACTCGGGAAGCAGAGACAGGAGGATTGCTGAGTTCGAGGCTTGCCTGGGCTACACAGTAAGCTCAGAGCCAGCCTGAACTACAAAGTGAGACCCTGTCTCAAAAAAAAAAAAAAAAAATTGTCATTTCAGAAGATTTTGATCTTAATTTTCCAAATTAAAAAAGGCTGTCTTCAGATAGAAAGAGTGCTTTATAGCAGAGGTAAGTGTGTATTGAGAAAGCTAGGTAGGGTATATTTTGGTGGGTTTACATATAAGGAAGGAGAAACAGGAAGAGTTCACCACAGAAGCCATGCCAAGAATAAGGGCAATTATCACCTTATGAAATCTGCAAAAGAATGGATTGTTAAGAATTACACAAGTCTTGCAAAAGGAAGGATGGATTTCTAAATTAAAAATCTACTGGCCAGCTAGATCAAAAGTGTACAAAGCCCTCACCACTTTGTATTATCAAATCCTGTTAATTTTGGAGACTTTTACTCTATTTGATATTATAAAAGATACTTTGTCTCAGAACACCTGTGTAATAAGTAGGAAAGATTATTTCTGTAGCTAGTGTGTAGTCTTCTCTACTGAATTTTTAGTCCTCAGAATAAGCCCTCATTTCATTTCAAAAGCTTATTAAATAATCACCTCCAGGCCTTTTGTTAGTCAAAACTCTACAAATAAAGAGAACAATGTTCAAATAGAGTCCATTCTTGATACGTGTTTACGATAAAACATTAGTACATTAGCGTAAGGAGGGACTTAGGAACTGCATCTAGGTCTATGACTTCCCTGCAAATGGAAAAAAAAAACATGGAGTAATCAGTCATACAATCCAAAAGAAAAGTTGACATAAAAATATTTTTATTTAGCCTTATATGTTATGGCACATATGTAATGGACGGTTTTACCTAAGCCTGTTCATACCAGTATGTACTGCACTGGCATAGATGAACCGGCATAAGAGAGACAAGACTGGCCTAAGTGGAAGAAGGGCCAGGCCTGTCGTCCATGTCACAGAAATAGAAATACTCAGTACTCAAGGGCTATTGGTTGGATTGTGAAGACAGAGGCATAAGAGTATCCAGAGCACAGCTTGGAGACCAAATTAAAAAGGGACATTAGCTCGTGAGTTTTCTCCCCCAAGGGCCAGGCCGAGACAGGAGGAAGCAAGACAGAAGATTCGCAGAGCTCGGGCTGAGTAGCACCTCCCCACTGGCCCCAAACCTGTAACAAACCAGCTTCCTCTTCTCTTGCTTCTGCCCAGTCCTCCCTCAGCTCCAGAAGCACTTTCTTAAGAGGCTTCCCCGCTCTTTCTGAACGCCTCGCCATCCCCAGGTCCTGTGATTCCCCTTTATTATCCCCACTGATTTTCACCCCATTCCTCTCTTCTCCCCCTACTCCCCGCTGCCAGTGCTCTTGCTTTCCTTCTCTCCTCTTCTCCCTATGTTTCATACATTCATTACCTCTTGCTGCTCCTTCTTCTGTCTTCCTTTCCCCTGACTCTTGATTTTTGCCTTTTCTGACCCAGAAGATAAGTTACCACTTTAAACAAATATCTATTAAATACTGTATATATGCTAATGAGCCATAAGACCACAGGTAGATAATATAAATTGTGCAGCATGTCACAAATTTAAGGGCAAATTCAACTGTACGGACTCTACCAAAGTGGAAAGGCCTAATGGAGGTGACAGAACATGGAAGAAGTGGTCTCCACAAGAGATAAGCAGCCACAGAAAACCACAGAATGTAAAATTTAGGACTTATTCACCAAACAAAAGTACAGAGGTGGGGAATTCTCTTTTTCTTTTTGAAATAGGGTCTCGCTCTGTAGTTCAGGCTGCCTCTGAGCTCACTGCGTAGCCCAGGCAAGCCAGGAACTCAGCAATCCTCCTGTCTCTGCCTCCCGAGTGCTGGAATTATAGGCATGAGCCACTACGCCCAGCTGGGAATTCTCTACAGATATGAAAACATACACCTGGATATTGTTACTTGGTTGGACCTCTGAGCTATTTCAGTATGTTTATTAGCCTGGAGGCCTTGAAATATGTATGGTTCACTGAGGGGATGCCCAGGAGATTTTTAGACCAGGGCCTCATCCCACCAACCTGGCTTGCGCCGGCTACTGTAGCTAGCACTACAACTCCTGACACTTATAAATCTGTCTAAAATTATGAGCTGCTTTATAAACTGCATTTCAATCTCATGAGGTAGATAAACTATAATATTTTATTAACACAATGATGAATCTCTGAAGTATTAGAAGTATTAGTAGAGGTAGTTCTTCAGAATCACATTATAAATAATAGTAAGCCCTAATTCAAGCAGCTCTTTGAAATTTAACCCTTTCTTTCCCACATGGCAAAGTTTTTTAAAAACCACAGAGAGATATCAATATCTGTATCATCTATATCTATATATTGATGTATATGTTTTGTTACTAGAATAAAATTCAAGCATAATGCTATAAATAGCTCCTATCTCCTAGAATTTTGATATATAGGTTCTTCTTAATTATAACATGAGAAACTGGTAACTTTAATCAAAAACAAAATAAAATTGAGTGCCAACCTTTGAGAAGTAAAATTTCTATTTTCCTCAAGAAGAGTATGCAAATATGAGAAACATGGTGGTAAATAAACTAAAATACTCATCAACAGAATTTTTAACACATACATTTCTTTGTGTTTGGCAAAGCCCGGTTCAACTGGATGACTTTGATTCCTACATCAAGGATATGGCCAAAGACTCTGACTACAAATTTTCTCTTCAATTTGAGGTGAGTTGGGTACAGCATTTTCTACCTAATGAGCAGGACATAGACTGTGTGGTGGTTCTATAATAGGTGAGGTGCTTTAACTGCCAGCTCAAAGCAAGGGTCATGTGCCCTTGAATACTTGGCAAGAGCTTGGATTGCAAAAATGAAAGAGAGGGGAGAAGAAACGTGGGTTTTGAAGGAAGTAGCCCTAGCTGTACGAGAAACCATCACGGAAAACCAGAGAAATCAAGTGTAAGGACAAAAAAAGCAAACTAAGTGAGGCCATTTGCCCTCTCAGGAGATTTTCAGTATGACTCTTGGATGGCTTAGGCTACAGGAAGGGAAGAGGACAGTTGAAGCCCTCTCCCTCTGTCTTCTAGGCATGTAACAGTCTGGGGGAGAGCTTTCAAGGGGACAGGGTTCCTGGCATGCTACTTAAAACCTCATGTGCAGTTTTACTTTCTTCCTTTGGAAAAAGATACAGAGAGCTATGCATGATTTGTGTGTGGGGGGGGAGCCAATACTTCTTTTTCCTGAAGCATCTCGTTTTAGTCAGCTTTCCCATTCTGGGGACACAATACACAACACTCACAACTTGAAGGAGGAGAAGTGTAATCTGTTCACGGTTTCAGTGCTTGGTCCACTGCCTCCAAAGCAGACACAACATGGAAGAGCAAAGCCATGGGGAGCAAAGCT
Source organism: Thryonomys swinderianus (assembly GCA_004025085.1). Classification (NCBI taxonomy): domain Eukaryota; kingdom Metazoa; phylum Chordata; class Mammalia; order Rodentia; family Thryonomyidae; genus Thryonomys; species Thryonomys swinderianus. The sequence goes on along the minus strand of PVIC010038411.1, from coordinate 1,982 downwards.
GCTCTATTCACCACAGCCAGAAAGCAAGCAGCACGTAGTACCAGCACCACAGGGGGAGGGCACTTAAGGACATGCTGCTGTAACCCATCCAGACACACCAAGAGTGAGTTTTGTGAATCTGCTTAACCCAGTGAAGTTGACGTATCAGGATTAGAGGTCACATATATCCGCTGCTTTGTGTCTGAGACCATGTGTCAAGGCACACAGAAGCGGTCTGCACTGCTCTTGCCATAGAGCGCGTGGCTCAAATTGCCTCAAGTTCTTCAGAGTCTCACGGTGTGGCTCAAGTAGTCAGTGACCCAGTATAAAGAAGAAGACAAAAATAATCTTGCTAAATGCTGTAGCTTCTTTTTAAAAGGTAACCTTTTCAAATTACAGCATGTGCTTTCACCTCATTCATTTTTTTTTCACTTTTGCTTTCCTCTAATCAGCCAGATATAGCTTTAAACTATAAAAAAGTAACAAAAGTTCTGACGTGGGCATTCTTATGGGGAATTGGAGGATGTGAAGAATCTTATACTTTACCCAACATGAAGCCCCCCAGCAATTACCATGTATGTGGTGAGAAATTCCACACACAGCCTTAATTATCCAACCTGGTACAGATGAAATCATAGATGCTACACCAAATGTTATTTTTCAAAGGCAGAAATTCAATTTGAACGAGATCTATAGGGAAATAGGCATTTCAGAAAAAGTGTATCAATGAAAAGAGTATTTTTTTTTTTTATTGAGACAGGGTCTCACTTTGTAGTTCAGGCTGGCCCTGAGCTCACTATGGAGCCCAGGCAAGCCTCGAACTCCACAATCCTCCTGTCTCTGCCTCCCGAGTGCTGGGATCACAGACGTGAGCCACCACGCCCGGTGAAAAAAAGAGTATTTTTATAAGAAAGCAACAGCTGTTTCTGGTGGCACAGGCTGAAATCCTAGCTACTTGGGAAGTGAAGGCTCAAAGAGCACAAGCTTGAGGTCAGCCTGGATGACATGGCAGACCCTGTCTCAAAAACTAGAAAGGGCTATGAATGTAGAGATCCCTAGGGTTAATCCACAATACCATCTCACACGCGCACGCGCACACACACACATGCACACGCACCAACATTCTGCAATAAACAACCAGATGAAAATGATGATGAGGCTACATTTCCAATTGTATTAAAGCCATATTTTCTTAATTCCTTGAGATGACGTGCCATCGGTAACCCAGTCAGGATCATCACCCCCACCAGAACTCACGCTTTATGCCATCAAACCCAAGTGTAACATTTCCTGCGTTTCTGAACTGCTTCACTGTTTTAAAACTTCCACGTCATTTTCTTGCAAAAAGCAAAAAGTTGTTTTAGTTGTGATAGAAATGTGACTCGAACTAGTTTAGAACAAAGGAAAAGGAAATTTACCCCAAATCATTTCTCTTACAGTCCCGAAGGAGGGTTAGTGGCTATGGGGCGGGAAGGAGCAAGGTTGCCGGAACACATCCTCTTGCTTTCAGCATTTGGTGCTCTCATTCCTAGTTTGAAATTGACCAGAGGCCGGTTCTGATGAACCATCCCCAGTCATGGCACCAGCTCAAACCAGCTGTAGCCAGTGAGGGAAAAATCACATGAGCTGTTACAAGAAGAGCGAAGGCGGCTAAATTCACCAGAGTGAAGAACAGGAGAGCATTATTTCCGTGCAAAGAGAAGGTGCGGGGAGAAACAAGCAAACGATTTGCACGTGCACTTTAAGTACCATAAACGTATCAAAAGCAGAATCATAAATGTTATATGCTAAATGTTCAGTTGATGGTATGCTGAAAACTTACACATTCAAGAAATAAATGAACCTATTTAGTTTTACTTCATAGGGTTTGTAAGCAAGGTAGCAATGAACTAAATTAGGAGCCTGAAACCTTGGTTTCATTATCATTTGCCACTAGTTAATATAGGGGAAAACCACACTTTCTCAAAACTTCAGTTTCTTTAAATGTAAAGTGGATTTTTTTT
>PVIC010038410.1:0-17590 GCA_004025085.1 Thryonomys swinderianus | reverse complement strand
GGGTCTCACTTTGTAGTTTAAACTGGCCCTGAGCTCACTATGTAGCGCAGGCAAGTCTCGAACTCAGAAATCCTCTTGCCTCTGTCTCCCAAGTGCTGGGATTACAGGCGTGAGCCACCACACCTGGCACTGTGGCATGTGGTACTGATTGCTGGTAGATGAAAGTCACCATGCTTGGTATTGTTATATGTGGTTACTGGGGATCGAACCAGGGACCTTGCGCTTGCCAGGCAGGCACTGGAACCACTGAGCTAAATCTCCAGCCTTAAATAACCACATTTTTCTAATTTTCAACATGAGAAATACTTTTGATATCCTGCTTACACTTAAACAAATATTTCCTGTGGCTGAGGTTCAAAGAAGCAGTGCTTTCAAATTGTAGTTCTTTTCTTTTTACAGGAAAGCCAAGTGGCTTCTGATCACCTAGTCTTTCTTTATCCTCTTAATAATTCTCATGTTAAGAAGGAAATGGTGGATTTGTGCTTTGTGACTGGAGGATGTACTGTCAAGAACAGATACAAATGATCAGAAGACAATCTTGTGAAGAATCCAGGTTCTTAGATTATGATGTCTGTGTCCATCAACCGAACAAATATTTCTTTTTTATTTCAGAGAAAACACAGGTATTGGAGTTACAAATCTTGTTGTTATTATAGAGCTAGAGAAAAGTGAATGATTCATGAACTGAACTTTCATTCTAAGTGTGTGGATTCATATAGATTTAGCCAGTCAGTGGGAAAGGCCAGGAAGTGAATGTTGCTCTTATTTTTCCTCAGAATTAAACAGATTTCTTCCTTTCCCTTCTTTATTTTCTCAGGGGGGAAAACAAACAATGCTTTTGTAAATAAAGAAGGAGGAGTGGAGGGGTAGAAAGGAGGGAAGAGGAGTGGGGACAAGAAGAACTAAGATGGATCATGTACAGGTACAAATTCTCAATGGTGGATGTGACCATACATCTATACCTAAGATGTACCAATAAATTTAACTTTGGAAAAAAAAGAATTAAACAGATCTCTGTGAAGAAAAACAACACGAGGTGGAGCAAGGAATCTTAGTTAAAATATTTGTTTGAGCTCCATTAAAGCTCCTGTGTGCCATGGAAAAGTCTTTTTCTTTTCCGGGTCCTTTCCTTTTTCATCTGCAAAGGAGGAGGGAGTACAAGTGTCCAGCTATTTTTGTCCTCCAGGTTTTTGATAACATATATAACCTACTACTTAAAAGTTGTGCATGTTCCATCAACCCAAACTCTTTCACGTTTTCTTTTGCCCTCCATGTGTAACTATTCTGTTATCCTTCCCTACAATGAAGGATAATGTTGAGATATTTCATGAGGTGAGACATTGTTTCTGCCAGAAAAAAATAATTTGGGCTATGGGTGTAGAGAATAAATGTTGTGTTTTTAACATGGAAAAAAAAGATCATGGGCTATGATTTCCTGCACAAAGACCATTTTTTCCAGTAATACATCATGCTTCTTTTCTCCTGTGTACGTAAAAAGACCTTCCTTCATTATATGTTAGAAAGTGCATAACTCCAAAAGAGATGGAGCTAGATGAAAAAGAGCTATTCTGAACTCTACTGATTAAAATAAATGTGCTCATAAAAAAGGCAGGAGAGTAAATTACTACATCCCCAGAACAGCAGTAACTTATACACCAACAAGTTATTTTCAAGTTTGCCAGAGGAAATAATCTGCTATCAACAAGGGGTAATTGCCTGAGCAAACTCATTTTACATCTCATACACACTGTCACCTTGTATAAAAAAGGAGAAATGTGCTACGTATCAATTCAGAGAAGATTTTGTGAAATATTTTTCTAAAGATTTCTCCCTTCTCCTAGGCAACTGAGAAGGGAGAACATGAGTACAGGTCAGAGCACCTCTAATCTCGCTGCCGCCTTATCCCTGAGCACCGCTGGCACGCACCGCGAGTCCCTCGCCGCGGAGGCCTAGAGGCAAGACGAGAAAAGCTCCATTTAGACTGCTGAGGGAATTCTAATCTCAGATTTACCTAAGACTGCCACCAGTGGAACAGGTTCCTAAAAAACCCTCCAGGATGAGTGCTGCTATCATGAGGGGGGCGGTGGAGAAAAGGAGAGGGAGGGAGCTATATATATATATTTTTTTTACAGAAATCAATTATATATATGTGTATGCCATTTTACAGAATAACAAAGCAGAAAAAAGACAAAAATATTAGACAGGAAACAGAATGGGGTCTTATTTTGAGAGTTACATGCCAGTTTTGCAGAGCAAAAGCAACAAGATCTTAATTTAAAAATCAGATTAATTTTATTTTTTAGCACATCATTAATGCATAATTATCACATGAAGGCTGCTTTCGATATATTCTGTGGGACTTGAGAAGTATAACTTGAACATCTGGGATATGCTGTGTGTGTGTGTGTGTGTGTGTGTGTGTGTGTGTGTGTGTGTATGGTAAAAGTGCTAAGGATTTGGTGACTGGTTGGGGTGACAGGGTGTGTGATTATGTCCTAGCTGGAGATGAAACAGACATTTTTCTTGGCCAAGTTCATTTTCTTGCAAAGATACACTGAAAGGGCTGGGCTGAAGGTCCCTTATGAAGGTAATTTCTGTTCACTCCAGAAAAAGCATCCGCTTATGCAGATGACTGGAAATGCACCACCACAACTATATTTTGACTGACTGATAGTAAGATTCATACTATATTTTTAAAGAAAACATTGGCTTTCTTTAAAAACTACCAGATGTGTTTTGGTGAAAGCAAAGTATTTTCGTGCTTAATAGTCCTATAAATTGACAATGACATTTTCAGTGAATGTACACATGATGTAAATTTTTCATTAAAGACCACTCCAAGTTCATATACAATTTTTGGTAACATTTTATGAAACTTTTGCCCCAATTTTGTATGACAGAATAGACCAAAAGTAATTTGGGCCTATTAGTAGAGTTTTGTGAGTTTGGACAAGTTTCTTACCTCTGTGTCTTTGTTTCCTTCTTTTTCTATGAAACTTAAGGTTTTGGTGGGGATTAAAGTTTATACAGCTGAAGTAGTGCACAGACTTTAGTAAGCACTAGACAGTATTTTTACAAGTTATTGATGGACATATGTCCTTGTTTCTTATGTGCATTTCTTGAGGGAATGAGGTCAAGAAATGACTTGCGTGTTGTTCCTCTACCTGGAGTCTAGTACACCACCAAACACAGCGACTGCACATGAGAGGTGAATAATAACTATTTGTGGAGTCAAGAATTAAGCAGAATTTGTTATTTCTAAATGTTAGCTAAGATTTTAGCATGGCCACAGTAGGGAAATAGGGTAAGAAAAGCAGCTGTTATAGGCTTGACTTTAGTTTAACAAGAATTTAACCCATTCATTTGTTATCTTTAAAATTCTGTTTTGATAATTCATTATAGATATTTTGTTGGAATAAATTTTTAAAATAGTGTTTTAAAGGAGTTTTGTTTGCTTTTGTTGTGGAGTATCAAGGATTGAACTCAGGGTCTTCACACTGAGATACATACTTAGCTCTCTCTCTCTCTCTCTCTCTCTCTCTCTCTCTCTCTCTCTCTCTCACATGCTGCAGTAGGGTCTCATTAAGTCATCAAGTGGTCTTGACAAAATTTGAGTTTGTGATCTTCCTGCCTCAGCCTTTCAGAGTGCTGAGATTTCAGGACTGCACCATAACACATCGTTTTATTGTTTATTAATTTAAAGTAAATGAATTCATTGCTTTAAAAAAATTGTGGTGTTTTTACTTTGTATGCCCTGAGAAAATGGAGGTAATATAAAAGTTACTACCTGAAATAGGTGGGATACCAGGTCAGTATTCTGTGATACAATGTGCAGGAACATGATTTTGATGTGAGATTTCCCAAATGTTGACAGCTCATGGTATCTTCTTCTATAAATCTTAGTTTCATTCATGAAATTTTGAAGAACTTAGTTTTGGGGTCTGAATTTTCCCATTAAATGGAGGCATAAAATAATACCTCATGAAACATTTATGGTGCCCTCAGATCTTGTGTGGAATATGGTGAGTCGCTAAAGTAAATTGTTAAAGAGGGGGAAAATTACAAGTTACAACAAATATTGTAAGATTTCATGACAAATGGACATATCTAGCAGTTAGACACTTTTCTTTCCTCTAGATTTGGATTCTTTGTTTTTAATGATATTTCTATGTTTTTAATGATTTTTTAGAATTTTTGTTTTTGCTCTCCAGTTTCTTTGGCTATTGGCACAGTTAAATAACCATCAACTTTTAACTGTGTGCTCTTAGTGTTGCTATAAACTCTACCTTATGAATCAACAAAATGTGAATTTATATAAAAGTGAAATCAAGAACAGAATAGAAACAGCATGTTGACTTTTTGTGGAAACACACTACTTTCACATTGATAAAATCACTTTAACTCCACTTAAATATTGTTATTGCACATATGCTTTATTTACTACTTATTTTCTAGTGCTTTATGCATAAAATAAGATTATTATATCATACATCTATTTTATATATAAATGTGTTTAGAGAATATTAAAAATCTTGATTATGTATTATCATTAACTTTTTATAGTATTTATAAAAGTTAGGTTTCATTACAGCCTCCATTTTCCAGACAAGAGGGTAAGGCAGAGAGAAATGGAGTAAAACTTGAAACAGAAGAATCAAATTTTTAAAAAAGGAATCAAATTCATCATGATTAATATAACCAAGGTGGTAGAGAAGCTTCCAAATCTTACATACACACAAATACACATACGCACACACATGCATGCATGCATGGATATGTGCAAATATATCTATCTACACATTCTCTATTAAAAGAAAAATTTGAAAAAAAATAGGATGAAAGAAAGTGATGAAATGAAAACCCATGGTATCAAACTATCTTCAGATGCTGGGACGAGGGCCAGTTCGCGGGCACTGCCCGGGGCTCACCTTGTCCCTGTGTGGGACTCAGCGTCGGAAGGTCGCCCTTGAGGAAAGTACGCTGTAGTGAAGTCTGGATGCCATCGGCTTAGATCAGACCTTCTCACATGCATTCAGTCACATTCGTTAGTAGTTCGCAAAATATTGTTGTTTTTGGGTACCCAATTTGTGACCAAAGGCTGAATAGTTAAGCATTTTTAAGGATATGGTGCTGGCATATTTTCACCAAACCCCATATGTTCACCTGTATAATACTTATGGTATATAATGTTTATTATATATGATGTGTATTTAGTATATATTTATCCTATATAGTAGCTAATATTAGCTACTCTTGTACCCTACGGTATCTCAATAATCCAAGAAGTGATGTACAATACACACAAAAGGGTTATGAGCAGAGCTTGTGTTTTCGTGTCAGTGGAGAGTCCCATTAACTGAACAGAGCGAGTGTAGTGACAAAGCTGTCGCTCACCTTTTGCAGTAATGTAACCACCAGCAGCGAAGCACCACTCAGAAAACAAGGGAAAGCGATCTTCACGGCTAACAGGAACCTTCCTCTCCATGTGAATATACTCAGGATTTAAAGGCGAGCTCTAACAGTACATCTGTGGATCTGTACAGCTACGCATGCTTAAAAATAAAGCAAAAACTACAGAAATGTTGGTAGACGTTTAGTGGGGGAAAATAGAATGCCAGTTCTTACCTCACATTACCCCTGTCTAGGTATTTCTATAGTTTGGGAATAAAGTAGAAATCATAATATGATAAGGAATTGTAGTTCATAATGGCTCCCTTAGATAATGAAGTCCTTTAAAAATAAACATTTGGAAAGGAGGGGCTTCACCCCCTTTCATAGGCAACAGGCAGACTCATCCCTACAGACAAGCGTTTGATTAAAAATATTATTTAATTACTGTGAATTATCTATTTCTTTCTTCACAAAAATACCTTCAGGAAAGGCAGCTGATCTAAATTTCCATCTTGGTTTTGTTGAGGCAATTTATTCCTGACTTATCTGCATTAAGAGAAAACTCTTTAGATCTATTAAAATGTTTCTCTAAATGTATTTTTACAGTAGTAACAAAATACCTTCCCCTAAATACATGCTTGCATTTACTTGTGAAGAAGCTGGATGAAATTGATAGTTTAACTAAATATCCTCTTGTTAAATACTATGTTATGTAAACAGAATTTAAGTGGACTCACAATATTTATTTCTATAACTTGTAGATTTCGATCATCCTTCATTTTAATCCTTGTTTCCTCTTAAGAAAAATAGTGCCTGTCTTTGTCTGACTCACAAAGCATGCTGGTAATTTGCATATGAGGTGTATTTTATTAAGATGTTTTTATATTTGAAAGCTATATCATCTTGGAACTATCCAAGAAACATAGGTCAAAATTTATGGACTTTGTCTATTGTGTGTGTAAATCAGTCTTAAAATGGTAGAAATATGCTGTCCTGCTACTTACAAACTGAGGAGCGGCGTTTCCTACTGTCCTAAAGTTTAACCTAAATCCGGATTCAGAGCACAGAAAAAATGTAGCGTGAGATTCTGTGCCCCGTGACTGCTGTGTTGGTGGGGACATGATTAATTAATTCCGCACTAATTCCCTCAAGACTCTTTCCCCTTGGGGGGATAATATGAATATGATTTTACTTATCTGAAATAGGTTGTGCTTACATTCCTGAAAATTGTCCCATTTCTTGGATCCATTTAGAATTTTTCTGTTGGCATAGCAACAGATTAAAAGATCTATCACAGTTTTAAACACTTGGTTCATTCTTAAGAAAACAAAGTATATATTTATTTTACATGTAATTACATCCTTTCTGCCTTCTATCCGCTTATGCATGTGTGACTAACTTTCTTTCTCATTCCTCTGAGACCTTCAACCTTCTACTACATGTTGGCAATTCAAAACTATCATGCTCAAACAGCTTTCTCACATCTATTTTTAAGTATAAAGTATTACATTAACGTAGTTATTGGATCATGTTCGTATTGTGAAATGTGATATGTAAATCCCTGGGTAGGTTAGTGTGTTTCTGACCTGGAAATATTTCTCATTGATTTTTACTTGCAGTATCAGATTTGAAACATTCTATGAAAATACTTCTCGAGTATTCTTTTGGACATAATTCCCATTCTTGAATAAGTGGTTTTTATGTAGTATAAATTACAATTTTGGAGAAAACAGGCAGAATATTATTTTGAGCAGCTCAGTGTACTTTTCCATTTTGTTGTAACAAATCAGATTTTAATTAGCATGACTTCAGAAGAATGATCTCTTCCTGATCTTATCAGTGTGCACAGCCTGGGAACGGGGTGTGGGGAATCCCTTGTGGGCTCTGCCTGAATCTTGGCCACATAAAAAACTGTGGAACATTAGAAATCACCCCAATTCCACCCGGTCTCCTTTCAATACTGTTGGACTTCTTTTAGGACGGGTTTCAAACATAAGCATAGCTGAATGACTCCTTCAGTAATACTGAGGTGTGCAAAGGATTGAAAATCAGTCATTTAGGAAAAAAGTCCCAACAGAGATTAGCTGTCAATAGGTCTTTGTCCTTGTTTTCAATTCCGTGCCTTTTATTATAGATCCTCTGCAAGTGGAAAGGGGACCAAGAAGGACAGGGAGGAAGAGAATGTAAAGAGAATTACAATGTCTTATGTCTATGAATCAACTCCCCACTATGAATGGAGTCATTCTGTGCTACAAACATGTATCAAGAAAAATCAGAACAGTGGAAAAGTTCCGCTCAGTCTTCCTCAAGGTGTGCATGGGAGGGGACAGCTAAGTGCAGATTGTTGAAGATGGGAGAAAAACTAATTGAGAGCATTATGTCCGTATACCAATAACAAATAAATATTTAAAATTAACAACTTCCAGGTTGGAATATTGAGTTATTGGTACTTTACCATAATCATTCTTTTAATGGGATACTAGAGTTAGCGTTGGATTTGCTCTGTGGTGGTTACTTTCCTGGCCTGACTGGCACTGCCCTGCCAGAAGTCTGTGCTTATCTTCACTCTTTGGCCCGTCTGTTTGGTTTCTTCTCAGTTGTGGTCAACTCTCCAAAAAATAACAAATGAGAATAAAATAAAGTTGTGTAAAATTGACAGTAGTTGATCTTAGACTCTCTCTTCTTGGACTTTGTCGAATGGAAAAATTAAATGCTGTGCCACCTTTCTTTTTTTCTATTTTTATCATTCTATTTCTGCATTTAATACCTAACAGCCAAGCCTTTTCTTCCCAACTGCCTCGGGTGAAGTGTGTCTTCCAACAGAGGAAGGTGACTCTCTAGAGTCAAATGTGGATCCATTTTCCTGGATGCCATTTCCAGATAAACACAGAAACCTGCTTCCTTTTTAGCATTCATTGTTATTGAGGGAAATAAGAGGAGGTGTTTATGGTTGGGCTAATGTCACGTCCGCGTGCCTGGCGTCGCACTGTGCCCTCCGAAGCACCCGTGGCAGTTACACGCCACACCCGCCCCTGATGAGCCGCTGCTACGTGGTCCAGGCTGGCCGCGAACTTCTGCGCCTCTGCGCTCCAGTCGTTGTCCTGCATCAGCCTTGCTAGCTGATTTAAGGTAAAGAGAAAGCACACTTGATTTTTCTTCTTCTTTCTCACACTAAGCATTTGGCTTCTGCTCCTGCTCCTTTGTCCTCCTCTCCCTATTATATTTTGCACATCTCATCAATTTGCCATTGATGAGAAAGTATCACGCTTTAAATCTGGCATTCACCTTATAAAGCAAGCTTTGCAGAATTTAGTTTTGGTAATTTCCAAAAATACGCCATCATTACTACTATTCAAAACAGAACGAGTGAGTGAGATTCATGATTTCTTCGCTCTTCTCTTCCTCTTTGGAATACATCCCATGAAGGATGAGCGGAAGCCTTCATTTGAAAGATGCTCATAATCACTCTCTTCTCTGGATGATTATATTATCAATTTAATGCTCAGTTAGGTTCATTTGTTTTATTTTCCAAGCTTTAGAGCTTACATTTTTCTCTTTAAGTGATTCTTTCAAACAGAAAAATCTTGAAATGCGTTTAACCTCCAAGTTATCTGAGAAGATTTACAGAAGTCTCTTTATATTTGTCCTTCCACTCTTCTCCCCATCACTCCATAGATGTTTCTTTTTTCAAAAATAGATCTGGACGTGCCTACATATCTGGATACGTCTAGTTCCATCCTTGTCTCTCTGTACATATACTTTTATCCTTATACACACTTAAGGGTGTGTGTGTTTGCTTTTCTCCCTTTTCTCTTATGCAAATGTAACCTACTGGGCATGCTGCATTCACATTGCCCTCTCATGTTACAGTATGTACCATGGACCACTCGGTAGATATCAGTATGTTGAGATCCTTTTTATCTTTCTTATAGTTGGATTCTGTGCATGTTTACAGTACTTGCTCACAGAGTCTCTTCCCTGGTCATTTAGATTGTTTTCAGTCTTATCTTACTACAAAACACTGTGATTAACAACTGTGTGTAGTTGCTATTTTATGTGCGGGTTGCAACATCCTCAGAAGAGATCCCCAAATAGGGTTGCTCCGGTCAAAGGGAAACGCCCGTGTTACTGTTGGCTGACAGTTTTATTCTTGTATTCCTAATGTATACTCTGTTTACCAATGAGTGGTATAGTACCAGTTGTTCTGTCCTATTGAATTATTTGTTCGTGCTGTATCTCTATCTTCCCCAAATGTGTATATCTTGCGGTTTGAATCCTCGAATGTGACTGTATTTTCAGATTAGCTCTAAATGAGATAATTAGGGTTCGATGAGATCCTAAGGGTTGGGCCCTAATCTACCAGGACCAGTGCCCTCTTAAGAGGAGGAGGCGACCCTGGGACACAAGCACGAAGGCTGGGTGACGTGAGGACGGCGTGAAGAGACTGCTGTGTGCGACCCGAAGACAGGGCCTCAGGAGAAACCAAAGCTGGGGACACCTTTTTCTGAACCTCTGACCTCCAGAACAGCGAGAAAAAAAGACATTTTTATTGTTCACACATCTTGTCTGTGGGAACCTTAGAAAATTAATATGATATTCATAAGCAAGGTTTGTCTTTAATGTCCTTTTTCCCATGTAATTTTTAATCAGGTAGGGTATAAAATTCTCTTCACTTTATAAAAAATAGTTATACATTTTCTCTTGTTTTCATGCTCAAAGACAGTTTCTATGGGATTGAAATGATCCGTTCATCAAAGTTTGAGAGGGAAACCTGAGAAAATTCTTGGGGCTTATGTTTTTTTTAAACAGTTTTTGGTAACTTTATTTCTTTTTCCAAAATCATTCCTATATTTTGACATCCACTTCCTTTACCTGCATGACATCATGTGAAGTATCTCTTTATTGGAAAATTTTCTCTTTAAATTATTTTGTTTTATTTTTTTAATTTTTTTGAGACAGGGTCTTGCTTTGTAGTTCAGGCTGGCCCTGAGCTCACTATGTAGCCCAGGCAAGCCTCGAACTCAGCAATCCTCCTGCCTCTGCCTCCCGAGTGCTGGGATTACAGGCGTGAGCCACCATGCCTGGCACTGTGGTATGTGGTATTGATTGCTGGTGGGCGTGAGTCTCCATGCCCAGCTTTGTATGTGGTTACCGGGGATCGAACTCAGGTCCTTGTGCTTGCAAGGCAGGCGCCAAAACCATTGAGCTAAATCTCTGGCCCTTTCTTTAAATTATTTACTCCTTTCTTATTTTAAAGTATTTTCTCATTTCTTTTAGCTTAGAACATTACTTGTTCAAATGTATTTTAGTAAAAATTTCAAACAACCTACTTTAGTCATTAATTAATTAGCTTTCATTAACCCGTTTTTAATTGATTTTTTTTTTTTTTGAGACAGGGTCTTGCTTTGTAGTTCAGGCTGGCTCTGAGCTCACTATGTAGCCCAGGCAAGCTTCGAACTCAGCAATCCTCCTGTCTCTGCCTCCCAAGTGCTGGGATTACAGGCGTGAGCCACCACACCCGGCACTGTGGTATGTGGTATTGATTGCTGGTGAGCGTGAGTCTCCACGCCCAGCATTGTATGTGGTTACCGGGGATTGAACTCAGGACCTTGAGTTTGAGAGGCAGGCGCTGGAACCACTGAGCTAACCCTCCGACCTTTTAATTGAATTTTTTATTGGTACATTTTACATACAGTTCACAATCACACTCAACAAATTGGGGAATTTGTACCAGTACATTAACCCATTATTAACTGTTTTTTCTTCTTTTCTTCATTCTTTCAGCTAATTTTTTGTTATTTTTGTACCACTTTAATTTATTTATTTCTTTTTTATTAACATAAATATTAAATGGAATACACTTTCTCTGACTACAAATTTAATTGTATCTGACAGATGTGGTTCATTGTGCAGTTTATATTAACATTATTTTAGAAATTCTGTGGCATGTACATTTTTCCTTTGTCCAAGAGTTAGTAGGCTATTTTTTAAAAGACACAATAATCTTGTCCTGAAATTTTGTTATTAACTTGAATTTTATTGCACTATAATCAGAAAATGCTGTTGGCATTATTTACAAGTAACTCATAAAAGGTTTTTGTTTTATTCTGTTCTGTTGTGTGTGTATGGCCTAAAAGATGTCCACAATCCATGCATACCAAAGAAAGAATATTAGATAAGAGAGGGATATGAATTACTAACTAGATTTTTCAGTTTAAAGGTTTCCATTCTTTGTGGCTTAACTTAAGAAACACCTTTGAGTGTGTCCTTTTTAAAAATTTGAATCTTTATTGGTACATTTTATATGTACATCATGACCACTCGCAACATTGAGAGTTAGTACATGGCACGATTTAATTCTTGTTTTCCCCATTCCCCTAACCACCTTACAATCCCCACCTCTTATGTGTATAAACTTTGTTTCCTTTTTTTAAGCATCACAGTTTTTCTTTTCCCTCATTACCTTCCCCTACCCCCCTTTTCCCTTTGAATATTTTCATAATATCTATCATACATTCTAGAGCTCATTTACATCTTCAAGTTTTTGAGAGACGGTCTAACTTTGAGTTTAGGCTGGCCCTGAACTCATTATGTAGCCCATGCAAGGCCCTGAACTCATTATGTAGCCCAGGCAAACCTCAAACTCAGCAATCCTCCTGCCTCTGCCTCCTGAGTTCTGGGATTACAGGCATGATTCACCACACCCAGCATTGTGATATGTGGTGCCAGAGATCAAACTCAGGAATTTGCGCTTGCTAGGCAGACACTGGAACTGCTGAGCTAAGTACCTAGCCCATGTATCTCTTTTTTTATTTAACTGATCCTGTGTCCTTTGATTTTTCATAGCTATCTTTGATGTCAGATAACTCCTCTACTTCACTTTCTTATTTCAATTCACTACCCAGCCTCCAGGTGGCACACTAACTACTCTCTGCCTCCTCTTTCAAAGCAGTAGTCCCTCAAATAGCTGCATGTAGCCATGCATAGTATTCAAGATGTTTTTTTTTTTTTTTTACTTTTCAGGAAGCATTAGGTTGAATCTACTAGATCTCAGATCTCTCACTCAAGGTAGGATTATCTTTTTCTGTGATGGAATCCTAGTTGATGCTACATGTGTTTTACCACCATTGGGATCCATGGTATTCTTTTTTCCTCCTTTTCCACACTAATACCTTAGACATAAAAATGATGAAGTGTATGAGATTGTACTTATAATCAAACCTGACCCAGTTTTATGGATGTTGGTAAAGGCGCAAACTTCCTGGATCAGAGATGAAGGACTTCTTTTACTCACAGCAGCAGTAACGTTTAGTATATCTGTAGTTTTCGCTCTTGGTCTACAAGGTCAAGTGGGCACTCTTCATGTGCAGTCAATTGAGTTATGAGTGGCAAATCCTGAGTTTCGAGAACTTCAATCTTTTCATTGTTGTTGTTAGTGGCTTGTTTTCTACTGAACTGGTGCTTGGACCCACTGCAAATGACCTCAGCACTCTTCTGAAGTGCGTTGTCCCCGGGCCTGGAGCTTGACTCTGAATACTGGACAGTGAACACGTCGTTCTGTGTTGCACATAGAAGATCTCCAGCTCCCGTGTCTTTGTGAAGTACAAATATCCTGGGAAGTTAATGTGGAGCAAAATGTTGGCCCACACATGTGTAGAAATTGATCTGAGGGGCAGTTTTCCCTGTTCATAGACCCTCCAGCCCAGAGTGTGCTGTGGGCTGCTGCTGCAGGCTCGGAAGCTGGCTTTCATTCACATTTTAGTGGCTCAGTTGCCTGTGTTGGTTGTTGAATGACTTCTGTAGGACATTGTTAGCTCTTTTTCCATCCCAAATATTTTTTGAGTTTCTCACAATTCAAATTTACTTGATTACTATTATCCTATAGAAATCCAGATACCCTCCATTTTATCATTTCCTTAGGAAAAAAATTAGATAATTACAATTATAAACATGCTATGTCTTTTAAATTTCTTGAGTCAATTTATAGATAAAATGTAGAAATATAGATATAGAGGGACATGTAAACATTATAAATCTTGACAATATGAATAACCATTTAGCTGATAGGAGTTGGCAAATAACAGGTAGCTGAGGTATAAATGTAAATACATTAGTTTCCTCATTTTATTAAATGCATAGTAGAAAAATGCTGTCAAATGTGATCTAGTATGTTGATGTCTACCCTGTCATAAAGAATCAACAGAGGCTTGAAATGATATTTTATGATAATGAGTAGTTACTAAAAACATTTGAATGATATACTATGACCAATAAAAACTGAGAAATGAGACAAGGAGGGTTGTGAGAGGTAGTATAATTAGTTTAAATTCTTTGTTTTCATAGTGAAATGTGAGTAAATACTATCTGAAAGTGAATGAGATATACAGTTATAACCCTTTTATTGAAAGTATGGTACTAATTATTATTAATAGATGCAAAAAATAGAAATCAGCTTTAAAATCGTTGTTGGACAGAGCATGATTTGAAATGGAACAGTTGATTTTTTCTTTTATATTCTTCTGTACTACTTTGATTTTTTAACCAAGTATATGTTTGGTTTTATCTTTTAAAACAAACATAATTTAAGAAATTGTATTTTAAGGACTAAGGATTTACTTCTAACAAATTCAACAGTCAATAGGAAAAGCCACTAAAGGGGAGAATTTTCTCCTTGGAGATCTCTAGATTATGTTTACTGCAATATGGAATCTACATGTTGCTCCCTAAGGACACGTGGTACTCTTTATTGTCAAAATCGGAATATCCTGAGACTTTACTCATGTTTCCAGTAGATAGGTATTGAAGGGTTCATAGCTGCTTAACTGCATACTGGACGAGAGCTGTGCTTTGGTTATCTTTTCTGTTGCTGGGTGCAAGATACTTAGTACTCACAGCTAATAAGCATTCATTTTAGCTTATATTTTGCCAGATTTCAGTCCCAAGTCACTAACTTTGGAGAGGAAATGTCATGGAGGGAGGGTGTGGTGGAAAAGCTCTTGACTTCATGGCAGCCAGGAAGCAGAGCACAGGAAGGCGGTAGAAAGAGATCCGCTCCCCAGAGGAAAAGAGCCTGCGAGGACTCTCTTCCTCCAACAGGGTCCTTCTGACAGCACACTCACCCATGCGCATCCGAGGATGCCCATGAGTGGATCCCCCGCAGGAGCCATCACCTCTCCAGAACCCTCTTAACCCGACCGGCTTGACAGGGTCGAATGGCGTGAACTGGGCTCTAGTACTGAGAAACGTAGACAAGACGCTGACCCTTGTCAAGTGTCTCCCCTCACAGCTAGTGCTGATCCTGGTCCCAGCAAACCCGGGTCAGCGCAGTGAAAGAGCTCAGTCCCATCCTAACAAGCTGCAAAGAGAGAAAGCTCAAACTGAGCAATTAGGAAAAGTCTCCTGGAGAAGGAGAAGAAATCAAAAAGGAACTTTATAAACGGGTGCCTGTGGGATGGCAAAGCAAACAGTGGTGCAGCCCAAGAGGCCAGAGAAGGGCGGCCTGCTGTTGGCTGAGGGAAAAAGTGTGGGCGTGACAAGGGAAGGGCCTCCTTCTCTTTCCAAGAAGGTCTCCTTTTCCCTGCGAGCATTCAATGCCTGTACGATGGGAACAGCATCAAGATTTAGTGTCTCTCTCAGACTCTTTGCGTGTATCAGTTCATGTAAACCCACTGGTCCCCAAACAGACTCGAGAAGGAGCCACTTCCCTGGCTATAAGACTAACGCACAGCGAGTTAAGTGGGAGAGTGTTGATTGACTCGAAGCAGTCTGGAGTCAGTCCATGCTGTTTCTCACTACCCAAGACTAATACTTTTCAGGAGTGAAGAGAAAAAAATCAGTTTAAGATCTTGCGGATTCAAAGGTAACAGTGTTTCTTTTGGACTACTGTGCAACAGCTTAAATGTCTTGCGCTTGGTGAGCATTTTACTAAGTGCTGAAATCAAGCTTATTAGTTTCTGGGGCACGTTTTCTAAGTACTGTACAAAAGTGGTACTTGCATTATGTCAGTTTTTGTTTATATGTTCATAAAACAAGTCAGTCTGTGAAGTCATTGATATAAGGGCCTTGATTTATTTATCTCTGAGGCTACAGAAGTATTGTGTGACTTCAATAAATATGTTTTCCCTCATTCTGTCCTTTCATTCCAGATTAGTGCAATTTTAATTGCATAAGTGCAGGGAGGAGAAGGTGACCTTTCAAGAACTTCCAGGAGCTGTAATTCTCCATGTCTCATCAAACTGCTGTTAACACAAACTAAATTTTAGTATGTAGCAGCAGACTCAGTTAATTGAAATGATCCTTAGATTCCAAAAAGGCTGATGCAGAAGGATACTTATAATTTTCAGCCAAATGTACTTTCTGCAAAATGTGCTTTCACATGCTTAATGAAGTTGTTTACTATAATCCTGAAATTTGTTGGACACATATATTTTTAAAGAGGAGACACTCCTGGAAGACTTTTGGGGTTATGTACATGGGTTCTAATCCACCTGAAATGCTTCCTTCCTGAGGCCTGCCTCAGGCCAAAACAGTGTGAGGAGAGCTGGGTCTGACCACAGCCCTCAATCTCCAAGCTCTTCTATTTATAAAACTAACATCATAAAGAGATGTTGCAATACAGCGAGGTTAAAATTCAGTTGCAATAAAACTAGATTCTAAACGTCTAATAGATATTTAAAAAAACCACCGGAATCACCTACAGTTAAATGTATACATAGAGTCCATATCACTTACAGAGCTATTCATCCAATTTAACAACACTCTGGTCCCGGATGTTAAGAAATCGTCAAAAAGCACTAAATTGAATTTACAGAGATGAATAAAAAGCATAATTATGAAGTAGACTCGGGATATTCCAGTTGGTAAATGAGGCTATGAAATTGCCTTTTGTTAAAGAGCAATATTAATGACTATGTTAGTACTTGACTAATATATTATGATACTTAGTCTGCTATTATGTGAAATGCTTTATACTTCATCCTAGATGATAGTTTAGAAATAGTTTAATGCCCATATTATACCTTGCAAGGGAATTACAGTCTATTAATACTGAATATTTGCTAGAATTTTAAAATGTAATATGTGTGGTTAATGATGATCAAGAGAAATTACCGAAGCTTGCACAATTCTCCCTTAATCAGTGTAGACTGTGAAGACTTGGCGAGTCCAAAATATGTGACTAGACACGAAGTGTTAAGCGGTTCTAACAGCACTCACCACACAGTTCTATGTCTCCAGATCTATAATTTGATGTTGCTATGATAAAGAGGACAAGAAAAAACATGGGCATGACAATTTCTACATCCAGAGAGGAAGAGTTTTAAATGTAAAAAAGAACTACCTGCAACATTGTGCTTGAAATGAGACTTTGTAAAATAAATGTACATAAAATTAGATGCTAAGTTGTTTCATGCCTTCTGTGAGATTCCCTAGGTGTCTCTATCTCTTTTTTGGTTCCCTTATGTGTGTCTATTCCTCATTTGCCTCTTGGTTCTTTCGTTCTTGTTACAGCGTGTGATCTTTGCCCTTTCTCTCTCTCTCTCTCTCTCTCTCTTTTTTTTTTTTGAGACAGGGTCTCGCTTTGTAGTTCAGGTTGGCCCTGAGTTCACTATGTAGCCCAGGCAAGCCTCGTACTCAGCAATCCTCCTGCCTCTGCCTCCCGAGTGCTGGGATGACTGTCGTGAGCCACCACGCCCAGCACTGTGGTATGTGGTACTGATTGCTGGTGGGCGTGAGTGTCCACGCCCAACATCATATGTGGTCACTAGGGATGGAATTCAGGACCTTGCACATGTGAGGCAGGCGCCGGAACCACTGAGCTAAATCTCTGGCCCCGGCCTTAAGTTTTAATATCATCTTCACTTTTCTTCTAATTTTTGTCTTAAGTTGGTATGGTACTGATAGTTTGCCAGAGTTAGTACAAAAGGCATTGGAGCCAGAGGTATTTCCATCATTTAGAATATTTATAATTGATAAATGTCTTAGAAAATTTACATGCCATCTCACATTAACAGGAGGACCCTGAAATAAAACTTTGTAAATATTTTTGAAATGAAATACATGAACAGTGATTAAATAAACCCATGTTTATTGACCCAGATTTTACCATCAAGTGAATTTTTATATTGCCTTTTAGAAATACGTGCTTTTCAGATCTCTGTGACTGTTAGATTGTGGGTACTGCGAGGGGGTAGAGCTAACA
>PVIC010038409.1:0-17589 GCA_004025085.1 Thryonomys swinderianus | reverse complement strand
TATTGATTTCACTTATTAGTATATCCTCCAGATGTCCCCATTTGCACCTAAATGGATCGATCTTGTCATTCTTTATGGCAGAGTAATACTCCATTTTGTAAAAAAACCACATCTTCTTTATCCACTCTCCAGTTGATGGACATTTGGGTTGTTTCCAAGATTGAGCTATCACAAACTGAGCTGCTATGAACAAGGGTGTACATCTGTCTTTCCAATGTGAGTTTTGGGGAGAAGGGAACCCTTCTACACTGTTGGTGGGATTGCAGACTTGTGCAACCATTGTGGAGATCTGTGTGGATATTTCTCGGAAAACTAGGACTACGGGTCCCATTTGACCCTGCTATACCCCTGCTGGGAATATACCCAAAATATCTTAAAAACTCACATTAAAAACCCCCACCCCTTATATACATGCTCTTTTATTTTCTTTTGGAATCATATTTATTCTTTCCTATATTGGCGTAATTTCATGTAGTCTTCTTTGTGACTGATTTTTTATTCTTTTTTTTTTTTTTTTTTTTTTACTTTTTGTGGTACTGGGGATTGAACCCCAGGCCTTCTCACTACACTTTTACTTTTAGTTTTGAGACAGGGTCTCACTGAGTCATTATGTTGCTCACGCTAGGCTCAAACCTGCAGTTCTTCTGCCCCAGCCGCCCAGAGCGCTGTGGTCAGAGGCGTGCGCTCTGGTGCCCAGGACTAGCTGCAGCTTCCACAGTGATGGGACGGCCTGGGAGATCCCTTGGGAAGAAGAACCGGTATCTTCCTGCTAAATATACTAAGAAGATAAAACAGGGTAGGATGGGCTAGGCAGTGGTTTCTCAGATCTGGTACCTATACTTTAGGCAGCAACAACAAAAGGACGAGTCAGACTTCTTTAAACGAATAACCTCTGTGCATTTAGATACTAGGAAAAGAGTGTGAAGAGCAGGCCACAGGATGACAAAACATATGCCTGCTAGGAATGTGTGGGTCTAGAATGCCTGAAGAATATATGAATATTCTAGGTCTAGAATGTATGAAGTCTAGAGTATATGAAGTACTCTTCTAACTGGGCAATGAAAAAGGCAAATAATTAATCTCAAAATGGACAATGGATTTGGACAGACCTGTCCGTGTACCGTGATAAACACCTAAGAAGACGCTCTGTGTGAGTAGCATCAGTGCTCACCTGAGGTTCCTCTTTTTTGTTTTTGTTTTTTTTTTTTGAGACAGGGTCTTGCTTTGTAGTTCAGGCTGGCCCTGAGCTCACTATGTAGTCCAGGCGAGCCTCAAACTCAGCAGTCCTCCTGCCTCTGCCTCCCAAGTGCTGGGATTACAGGTGTGAGCCACCATGCCTGGCACTGTGGTATGCGGTATTGATTGTTGGTGGGCGTGAGTCTCCATGCCCAGCATTGTATGTGGTTACCGGGGATCGAACTCAGGATCTTGTGCTTGTGAGGCAGGCGCTGGAAACACTGAGCTAACCCTCTGGCCCTTGTTTTGTGTTTTTAACATGGAGAGTTGAACTCAGGGTCTTGCTTGGCCCAGACTGAGCTGTAACCTCAGCTTTTAACTTTATCATTGAACAGAACTCAAACTCTGTACTGAATAAGTGCTCTTTACTACCTAGATTATGGAATAGTCATGTCCCTGCTCCTTGGCAACAGTGACTCTGCCTTCTGACAACTTCAGAAGGCACCAGGAAGTAGAATCTTACAGTAATTTGTCTTTTTTTTGTTGTTGTTGTTGTTTTTTGAGACAGGGTCTTGCTTTGTAGTTCAGGCTGGTCCTGGGCGCACTATGTAGCCCAGGCAAGCCTCAAACTCAGCAATCCTTCTGCCTCTGCCTCCCAAGTGCTGGGATGATAGGTGTGAGCCACCACGCCCAGCACTGTGATGTGTGTTTACCAGGGATCGAACTTGGCACCTTGCACTTGCGAGGCAGATGCTGGGACCACTGAGTTAAATCCCCAGCCCAAGTAATTTGTCTTTTATGACTGGTTTATTTTACCTAGCATAATGTCCTCAAGGTTCATGTGTGTCATATGTAGCGTGTGATAGAATTTCCTTCTTTGCTAAGGCTGCATAATGTCTGTCTGTCTGTCTAGATCACATTTTCTTTATACAAAACTGGATGGAAACATGGGGTGCTTCTATCTTTTGACTTTTATAAATAAAACTAAGAACATTGGTGTAGAGGTAGCTGTTCAGGGCTCTGCTTTCTCTACTTTTGCTTATGTGCCTTGAGATGGAAGTTCTAGTCATGTGGTAATTCTGTGTCTAATGTTGGACACGGCCATGCTGTTTTCCACAGTGGATGGCAGTTTTACAGGCTTTTTCTTTGCCTGATTTAAAACTAAAAGCTACAGTAGTAACATAATGAATTCTTCATCCCGTCCCCAGATTCACTACCTGCTTACATCTTGCTCTGTTTGCTTTCTTTTCTCTCTTACACCAGTGTGTATGCATACGTGTGCCTTCCTGCACACACGGGTGCACAATGTATTGTGGAAGTGTTTGTGGAGAAAGTGAGGGTATTGTCCTTTGGCAGTATTTCTTTTTTTGTTTGTTTGTTTTATGGTACTGGGGATCGAACTCGGGCCTTTGTGCTTCCAAGGTAAGTGCGGTACCACTTGAGCTAAATCCCTGGCTCTTTGCTGGTATTTCTTTGTACTTCCAGAGAACATGGACTCATTCCAAGCACCGTGCTGCAGTTATCAAAATTAGGAAATTTGACATTGATACAGGGCATGCTGCTTTATAAGCCAAAAAAAAAAAAATTACTTGAGATAAGTTATAGTTTGCACTGTATAGCGATGTATAATAAATATAGAAATAAAAATTTATTTGTGTTTTTGCTTTTTTTTTTTTAAAGGGAAATGTTTGCTGGAACTTGGAGGAAACAATGCCATTATTGGTAAGGCTGCCCCTTCAAGCTGTTCTTTTCTCTCCAGAATTGTCTCAATAACCATTTTAAACTTGCAGAAATTGCTGAGGATCTTCTCCTTTGTATGTTATATGTGCCTGGGCCCTAATTCCCATGCTTAGGATTTTACTTAGCAGACAGGGCACAAGTTGGGGTTAAAGTGGAGAAAACTAAGAAGCACTCAGGTTTGGAAATGTTACCTGGGGCCTAGATCCTATGTATGAGGCTTCCCTTGTCTAGAGTGTAGTATTAATTCTTCGTGTCTTTCCACCTCTTACTCTCTGAAAACTGTTTTCTTAGAATAACTAAGTGACTTATAATGTGACTCATAAATTTCTTTAGATTTCAGAATTATTAACTGGTCTTTAATGGAACATTAAGGGCTCCTGTGTTGAGAAGGAAGGCATTCTTAAGGCATTTTTTGTTACTCGTCTATAGGCTTGATACTTACATTTTTTTTTTCATTTGCTTTTTCCCCCAAATTGTTTGAGATTAGCACAAAAGGAAATAGTCTATCAGCTGATAGACTATTGGGTAATGGGTAATGTAGTGGAAATCAAGAGTTTAAGGTTTAATAGAAGCTCTGCTTTTGTGATAAAAAGGAACATTTACTAATTTCTACATTGCTGTTATGTTCAAATGCCTAAATATGTGTAGAGACATCATGGATATAAAAAATACATAGTGAAGGCTTTGTTCCAGATGAACTTGGGACTTCATTAAAACAATTGGTTAGCCTTCTGTGAGCCTCGGGTATCTGCCAGGAGATAATGTATTCAGCTGTTTCATACATTGTTTCCTTTAACCCCACAGTAACTCTGTGGACTGGACACTTCTAATCTCATGGGAAGTTTATACCCCGAGATCTGAAAGGATCACCCTGAAATAACAGGCCGGCAAGTGACAGAAGCGCCGGCCAGGTCCTGCAGCAGAGCTTCTGAGGAGGGCTTCCTCACTCCTCACTTCCACGCCAGGGCCTCGGGCACTGATTCCCCTCATGCAGAAGAAGAAACTTGCTAAGTTGAAACAGCACAGCTAATGGAGATGCACAAGAACCCTCTCCCAGTTACCATGAGGACACTTACAGGGTTTTAACCCTGTAAGGATTATGTTAATTTTTTCTTTGAAGACAGAAGAGGAAGAGCACTAGGTGAAAGCAGAGAGGATTTGGGAAAGGACTATGCACTGATCTGTTCTGAGGAACACGGTGCTTGAAAGGGCCTCACGCTCCCATGAGTACAGGGTGAAGTGTGGTGTGGCAGAAAACAGAGTTGTTCTGTGGGGGCTGTAATGCACCCCTGTAATCCCAGTGCTCAGGAGGCTGAGACAGGAGGATCTCTGACACTTGGGAGTTCAAGGCCAGCCTGAGGTCTCCAAATACCAAAGCAGTTTCTCAGATTTGGAAGAGCTGCAGGGTGGTGCTCAGGGGTTGGCAGAGAGCGTGGGCTTGTAGGTGGTAGCAGTCAGACGGTCAGTCACATGTCTTCTTCTCTGGGTCACATATCTGTGGTCCAGTGAGGTGGCAGAGGCCACTGGAGGGACAGTAAGGGCAGGTGGTGCTGAGAACGGATGATGGTCTTAGAGAGACCTTGGTGAGGACACACGGGCCCTGCGTGTGAGGCGGGAGCGATGCCGGGAGGGGAGGCCACAGTGAGACCTCGGTCACCTACCATCTGGTAACTGTCCTTCTCAGGTAACAGGCACTGGGATGGAAGCGCGCTCTATACAGCGGGTCATGCTTATCTTCGGATGGCTTCAATGTTCTCGTAATTTCTAAAGGCATCACTTTTTTTTTTTTCCTTTTGAGATAGGGTCTCGCTTTGTAGTTCAGGCTGGCTCTGAGCTCACTGTGTAGTCCAGGCAAGCCTGGAACTCAGCAATCCTCCTGTCTCTGCCTCCCGTGTGCTGGGATGACAGGCGTGAGCCACCACGCCCGGCACTGTGGTATGTGGTATTGATGGCTGGTGGGCGTGAGTCTCCATGCCCAGCATTGTATGGGGTTACTGGGGATCGAACTCAGGACCTTGCGCTTGCGAGTCAGGGGCCGGAACCACTGAGTTATCCCTCTGGCCCAGGCATCACTTCTTAACAGTTAGCAGACACTGTCTGTCAACCTTACCAAGCTGATGGGGCTGTGTTTGTCCTTGTCTAAGCTTTCGAGGATGCGGACCTCAATTTAGTCGTTCCGTCAGCCCTCTTTGCCGCCGTGGGGACAGCCGGCCAGCGGTGCACCACTTCCCGGCGACTGGTGAGTGCGTCTGCGTGAGTCCCGGAGACTGGACACTGTTTGCTCTTTTCTTCTCAGTGCCTGGGGCTCGACTTCCAAGGCCTCTGCTCCAAGCTACCGCCTGCCCCTCCCCCTCCCCCTTTGAAATTTGAGATGGGGTTTGCTTTCATTGCCCTGATTGAGCTGGAGCTTGTGATTTTTCTGCCTCAGCCTCTCAGAGTGTCTCACTTGTTGGCATGTGCCATCGCGCCTGGCTACACAACACGGTGTAATGACGCCTCTTGCAAAGGTGTCATAGATAGGGCTGGCATTACAAGGCCCCAGTGCTGTTGGCCTTGTGGCAAATGTTAATCTCTCCAGGCCGCCTGCTTTTCTCCCACTCACGCCGGCAGCGGTCTTACTACACTCACGATTTTAGCATCAAACTGGAGGAAATGACCATCTCCATGTAGTTACTAGTAACATAAATTATATAATTAAAATCATGGTTTTAGTGCGTTATGTTTTCAGAGATTTCAGTATTTTGAAAACTGTGAAGAGCTAACTAGTAATGCCGTTAAGTTCTTTAAGAGGTGCTGTGAATGTGTCTCCTTTCACTTAGTTTTTACACGAGAGCATCCACGATGAAGTTGTGAACAGACTAAAGAAGGCCTACGCGCAGATCCGCATCGGGAGCCCGCTGGAGCGTGAGTGCCGGGTTCGCTTGCAGGGAGCCACATTCGCGTATCTTCTTCCTCTGTGTTTTTTCATTGGTAGCGGCCTCAGGCCACTCCGGTCCCTCCCCGCTGAGTTGCCCAGCAGCGGTGGAGACAGTGGTAGCGCTGTGATGAATAAGTTGGTCTCTTGTTTAATGTGTGGTGGTGGGGAGGGGCGGCCAGCAGTTCCTTCACAGGGCTGTGTGCTGGTCAGGGCGAGTGAAGAGCGTTCCTCTCTCCCCCAGCTAACGTGCTGTACGGGCCGCTGCACACCAAGCAGTCAGTGAGCAAGTTTCTCGCAGCAGTGGAAGAGGCGAAGAGGGGAGGAGGCACCGTGGTCTATGGGGGCAAGGTAATCGCTTTCCACTCCTTCCTGCAGCCAAGTGGGGCTCCGAGCAAGATGGAGAAGGGTCCCCGTCCCACATCCTTCTCCCAATTTCATTTATAGGGGTTTCCCCTGGAATGTTTTTTGGAAAGATATACAAGAAACTCAGAGTCGTGGTGGCTTTTGGGTTGGGTATCTAGAGCCTTCTAACGGAAAAGAGGCCTTGTCCTGATGTAGTAGGAGTTTGTATAGTCAGAGGTATTAGTACCGTATTTATTGGTTACTTTAGACATTTAAGTCAGGGAATCACAAAAATTCAAAGTGTAAATATGTAGAACTACTTTTGCGATTCCTCCCTCCCCCTACCAGCATCCTGGGGATTCAGTTTGGGAAATGCTGAATAACATCCCAAACACCCTGCCCCCATTTTTACTTTTTAAATCTTGAGATGGTTTGGTAAGTTACCCAGGCTGGCCTCAGACCTGGTGTCCTGGACACCCGAGATTACAGGAGCAAGCCACTGTGCCCAGCTTGCGTTGTATTTGATAGAGTCAAGTTGTTTTCTACATAGAATGTAAAAATTTGTTGTACTGTCTGTGAAAATTGTAACTATGATTCATTAATCCTACAATTTTGTTTTACTTAATTTGAAATTCATGGAGACTTGAGGCTTGCAAAAGCAGTCAGGCAGCAGGTTCTTTCTCTAGTTTTAACCACTGACACACTCACTTCTAATTCTCAGGGGGGTGTGCATGAGTATTTTTAAAATTGAGTTCACTGGGGGGCTGGAGAGTTAGCTCAGTGGTTCTAGTGCCTGCCTAACAAGTGCAAGGTCCCTGGTTCGATCTCCAGTAACCACATACAGCAGTACCGGGTGTGGTGACTCACACCCACCAGCAATCAGTACCATGTACCACAGTGCTGGGCCTGGTGGCTCACATCTGTCATCCCAACACTCAGGAAGCAGAGGTAGGAAGATTGCTGAGATCAAGGCTTGCCTACACTACATAGTGAGCTCAGGGCCAGCCTGAACTACAAAGCAAGACCCTGTATCAAAATAAAAAAAAAATTGAGTTCATTGGTACATTTTATATATACGTTATGATCACATTCAACACTGAGAATTTGTACCTCTGCATGACACAACTTGATTCTCATTTTTCTCCCATTTCTCATTTTCTCCCATTTCCCTGCCCTCCCTACATTCCCCAACCCCTGTATCCATAAGCTTTTTGTTCCTTTTTTTGGTGGTGGTACTGGGAGTTGAATGTAGGGCCTTTGAACTGAACTATATCCCTAGCCCTTTTGTATTTTTCATTTTGAGGCAAGGTCTTGCTAAAATGGCGGACTAGAACCTGTGATCCTTCTACATCAGTTTCCCAGAGTGCTGAGATTATAGGTGTGCACCACTGTGCTTGGATATTTTTTGCCCTTTGTTATATTCTGGTTTCTCTAAAGTATTTGGCCCAAACACACAAGTTTGGGGCAGGGCACAGTTCAGGATACTGCACAATTGAGAGAGATTACTTATTTTACTTACTTATTTATTTTTTTGAGACAGGGTTTCTATTTGTAGTTCAGGCTGGCCCTGAGCTCACTATGTAGCTCAGGCAAGTCTTGAATTCACAGCAGTCCTCCTGCCTCTGCCTCCCAAGTGCTAGGATTACAGGCGTGAGCCACTGCACCTGGCACTGTGGTATGTGGTCACCGGGGATTGAATTGGGACTTACTTACTGACCTGCTTGTCAGGCAGACACTGGAACCACTGAGCTAAATCCCTGGCCCAGAGATTACTTATTTTAAAATTAACTTTAAAATTTTTCTTTTTGAGGTAGTGTGGTAGGCGTGGCATGCCTATCTTCAAAGTTGCCTCATTTTTAACTGTTTTTCTGACCAATTTAGAATGAGTAGGAGGCAGAGATGATTTTCCTTCAGGATGGAATATTGTTTTAGAGAAGTAATTTATATATGCTGTTTATTTTTTTTCCTCGTAAGTATAGGCAAAGATGGTGCTCTCTGACCTCAAGTACTAGAAATCAAAATACTTTCATTCTTTTTATTTCATCTCTTTGCTTAAGGCTATGGATCGTCCTGGAAATTATGTAGAACCCACAATTGTGACAGGTCTCGCCCATGACGCACCCATTGTACACACAGAAACTTTTGCTCCAATTCTCTACGTCATTAAATTCAAGGTAAAAATGGATTCTGTTTCACTCATCCAATACTGAAATAAATGGTCAGACTAGAAAAGTGTGAAGATCTATTACATTTCAGCGGATAGCCTTTAGGAAGGTTTTAAGAAAGCCATTTTGAATAGTAGTGGTCTGGGGAGGTTCAGGGTGAACACTTGGTAAAAAAATAAATATTAGCTATTATATTTAGTAATTGAATGGAAGAATATACTAACCTTTCATTTTCTGAATTATAATCAAGGAAACCTCTCCCAAAATTTTCCTGGTTAAAAATGACCTAATTATTGGGCTGGGGACTTAGCTCAAGTGGTATTGCACCTACCTTGGAAGCATAAGGGCCTAAGTTCGATCCCTGGTACCACCAAAAAAAAAAAAAAGACCCTAATTATATAGAAAAATCCATATAATTAGTACAGTGTTGCCTGTTGCTTTTCATTTGTTGACTAAAATTATTTGTGTATCTCATAAAGTGAGTTCATGTCAGTGAACTTCGGCTCGAGCATCCTAACTTCTAGCCACTTCCAACATCCTGTCCTCTTAGAATGAAGAAGAGGCCTTTGCGTGGAATAATGAGGTGAAACAGGGACTCTCAAGCAGCATCTTTACCAAAGACTTGGGCAGGATCTTCCGCTGGCTTGGGTATGGCTTTGAGGTTGGGCGTGTTCAGGGCGGAATGGCTGTAGACAGCTTTGCTGATGTTAAACATTTATATAAGTCTGATTTGTGAGGTGAGTGAACATGAGAAAAAAATGAATCCATGTTTTTGGCACACGCTGAGGAGTGTTTGTCTTGTTCTTGACTTCCTCCTGTTCGTCCCGCTCACTGCACCCTGCTTTTATACACAGACCTAAAGGATCTGACTGTGGAGTTGTGAACGTCAACATTCCGACCAATGGGGCTGAAATTGGAGGAGCGTTTGGTATGTGGAGAATGGCTTCCCTCCTCGGTGTGGTCTGGGAAGGGAAAAGCAGGAGAAGCTATTAGAGAAGCTCGATGAAGAAGCAGGACTAGGGTTGACACTCTTGGATGATCTCATGTGATCTTACGTGCTCACAAGAGCTTATGCTCCATCCAAAATCACTGCCTGGAGTCCTACATTTCCTGCTCAGATACACCAACCACTAAAGTGGGGGCCCTTTACCCAGGATATTTGAACCCCTGAAATGTAGCATTTGTCTTCTGGGCAGAAGATTGAAAGCTCAAACATAATTTAGAACTCCTGCTTCTGGACTGGAAAATAACACATAAAATTTTTCTGTTGCTGTTTCATTTTGCTGTTTATTCTCAAAGTGGGCATAATAAATTTAAATATATTGTCTTTCACTAGATGAAATACTAAGTTGTTTCTCTTTGCTGGGTCTTACTCCTCTTTCATAGTAAGCCACGAACTACTAATACTTAAATTTAGCAATAGGTTTGTTTTGTTTTTTAAAAACCTTCTCAACCAACAATCTTACATTTTTACTTGATGAGAAGAACTCAACGTATAGTAAAGACGCAAAGCAAACACTTTTGTTTTGTTCTGTTTTCAGTACCGGGGATTGAACCCAGGGCCTCTGAACTGAGCTCCATCCCCAGCCCCCGTTTATTTTACATTTTGAGACCGGGTCTCACTGCGTAGTTTGGGCTCGACTCACCCTGGCCGATGTCTTGCCTCGGCTTCCCAGAGTGATGGGGGTTACAAGTTTGCTCCACTATGGCCAGCAGCAAACATGTAATGACCCCAACCTCCGGGTTCTGGGAGGAAGCAGCTGTGGGAGATCCACTGTAGTGTGGTGCATAAAGTCACTTTAAACTGAGTGCAGGTTTATGTGCATAAATGAGACAGTACTGCAGAGTGGACAGTCTGATTTTGTTTTCTGTTCTTTGCTATTTTCCATTACTTTAGCCTTTTTGTCTTTTTGGGGAAGATTTTCTTAATTTTTTTTTTCTGCTGACTTTCTCCCTCTGCTATTAAAAATACCCTAATTCTTTTTTCTTGTATTTTGATGGCATGGTTTCACATAGTATCCTTTTCTTTAAGAGATCATCATTCTCTTGAACCTTTAGAAAATATTAAAAGAGCTCTTAAAACATTTCAGTAGAAGCAGGAGGATATCTATTTACAATAGAAAGAACAGATGTACATAAACAAACAATAAAATTGTCTTCTCTCTGTCTAGATGTTTCTATTCAATACCTTTATATATTATGTATTTATTTATTTTAAAGGTTTCTTTTATTTCCTGATATATTTCTTCTTTATTCCTTATTTTTGGGATTTCTTTTTTAAATTTGTTTTTGGCTTCTGTGTTTTATTCTTCAGTGTTCTGTGTCCATAGAGGAAATACACTGAGCTAAATATAAAGTTACTGGGTGGGTAGTTCTGGTCTCCCTGTGTCTTCATGCCAAGAAAAGTTCACAGAGGACAGAACTGCTGCAGAGGTGTGAGGCTGCCTTATGTTTCTGCAGGAGGCGAGAAGCACACTGGTGGCGGGAGGGAGTCCGGCAGCGATGCCTGGAAACAGTACATGAGGAGATTGACTTGGTAAGGATTGGCTTCGGGAGGTGTGGTTGGTCTTAGCTTTCAGAAACCTGCTGGCAAACTTGTGCCATCTGCTTTGTCTCTGCGCAGTTTCACTTGATGTTATTTCTGCTCACTTTTGTTATCTGTTCCCTCTCAAAGCATGTTGTACTATCGATTGGGCTTCCCTAACCCATAATGCTCCAGAATCTGAAATTATCGGAGGTCTGACCCAGTGCCACATGTGAAATCCCACAGCTGACCATGATGCAGGTCAGCCGGGTGCAGGTGAACTGAAAGCGCCGTCAGGATGCACGCGCAGCACAGGAGTGAACCTCCTGGTGAAGCCTGGCTCCATTCCCAAGAGATCTTAGATCATGCACAGGTTCCAGGCCCTCGGGTTGCAAAACTTGTGAATAAGGGTTACTCAGCCTGAGTTCGTCTTCTAGCCCTTCTTGTGTGGCTTCAGCCAGTCCCCAGCATTCTGCTGCCTCTGAGACTGTCTTGGTGGTGGTTTCTGTCTGGGAGACAGACCGGGGAGGAGGAGGAAGCTGTCCCTGTCGTGCCTGGAATGCGCCTTCCACTCAGCAGTCTCTGCAGGCAGGAGGAGAAGGCTGGCAGCGTGGCAGACCAGCGTGGAGTAGCGAGCAGGCCTGGGTCAGCTCATTTGCCTGCCGTGTGCACAGCTGGGGAGGCTGCTTCTGGGGAGTTTGATGAGGACTTGTTCCTGGCAGTAGCACAGAGTGTGGGGCTAGTTGCATGTAGTAGACAAAGAGCCCGCAGGCACCTGGCGAGGCCAGCTCTCTGCCTCTTGCCAGTCTGTAACCGGGCTGGCTCCTTGGCACGGGCCTCTCACAGCCTCAGGAATTTCCCAGGGCCATTGGCGGAGGAGTATCGAACCCAGACATGCGCAGCTCTTTCTTTCTTCTCATTCTCCCAGTCTATCCCATTGCTCTTACCGTCTTGTGTAACGGAGAACTAGGACATGTCTGCTCTCAGAAAACTGGGTGACGAGTTAGTGGGGAAACTTCTGTTTCTCTAATTATGGATGTTTTCTTTCTCTTAAAATGAGAATATTTGTTTCCCTTCGTAATTTAGTACAAGTCACTGCGTGAGCTGAAGTTACAGTCCTCGTGTTCTTCTGTCCTCACTTGAGTAACGTGTGTCGATGTGTACTTTCCACATGTTTCTGGTTCTCTTTTTTTCTATAAAACTGGATCCATACTACCTGAGTTTTGTATTCTACATTATTTCCTTCACTAACTTAGAACTTATTAATATAAACAGATCTCTATCTATCTAGCTAGTTATTATCTTTTTTTTTTTTTTTTTGCGGTACTAGGGATGGAACTTGGGCCCTTATGTGTCCAAGGTTGGTGGGGTACCACTTGAGCTAAATCCCCAGCTCAGATCTATATATTTTAATGGTGTGAAAGTATTCATTTTATCTGTGTCTTTCATTCAGTTTTGTTTATTTTCCCCTCCAGCACCATCAACTACAGCAAAGACCTTCCTCTGGCCCAAGGAATCAAGTTTGAGTAAAGGCGTTTCAATCAGACATTCTTTAATGTCTTGTAGCTTCCCTGAGGACCAAGAATATTAAGCTTTGCTTTCAATAAATGTATCATTTGGAATATGACAGTGGTTAATCTCCTGTGACCCCTAAGCCCTGACTAAATCAAAACTAATTTTCTAAAAAATAAAAATGCTCACAATCTAGCCACATTTACTAAAAAAATGAGTTGGATGGATTTTTTTTCACCAATTTTTTTTTCCAAGTTGGTACCAATTTAGAAAAAGTACATGCCACAGTGGGACTTTAGGAATGGATAGAACAGAGTAGAGAAAAAGTAGACATCTTCGCAGTAGAACCAGGGTGTCTCCTAGACAAGGGATTCTGTGTTGAATATTGACTCTGGTTAGCATCCCCTGGCATGAATGGGAAAAGTGTGAATGAGGGAAAGACGTGTCCCATGTGTGCCAGGAACCAGTCTTGGGATGGAGCAACTTGCTATGTTTGAAATGACAGAGGGTGTTTACCTACAGTTATGTCTCTTGCTCATGATGGCTGTGTCCACTTAGAGGAGCTTTACAGAATAAATACAGATTTTGCTCCTGCCCCAGGACCTGCCACCTGCCGAAGACTCTGAGGGCGAAGCTGCCTGGGGTTGGTTCTGCTGAAAGCACACCTGGTTGTTTTGCAACCTGTGGATAGTTTTCTTCGGCTGTCAGGCTTCTGCAGTTGCGTCTGGGATTGTGCTCAGCCCATGCCCCACCACCATCCCAGCAAGTGCTCCGGGGATCTTGGGAAAGGCCCTCTATCTTCACTGAAGGTTGGCTCCTTTGGTTAGTCCTGCCTGGGGGTCCCTTTCTGCCTGGTACTCTGACTCCCCAGTTGCTGCCTCCTCCATTCTTGTCAGGTTGGGCAAGCAGAGGCCTTTGGAGGCCCCTTCATAGTGTGTGGAGAATTGACTTATGAAGAGTTTGGGGTTAAGATACAGATAAATAAGCAAATGAGACAGGAAACAGCTGCAGGACAGCAGGGAAGGGAAAGTATTCAGGACGCTGTCTGTGCAGAGCATGATTCGGGCCTGTGTGCTCATCGATGTTGGCCTGAGCTAAAAGAGCTCAGTGCCTTTGCTCTTCCTGGGCACCTTCTGTCCGTCTGTTTGGATGACTGGGGATGGCACCAGGCCTTGTGCATTCTCAGCAAATGCTCTACCCCAGCTCTTCGCCAGACACTTGTGATTGTCTGGTTAACTTCACCCAGACAGGCTGCAAACAAGGGAACTGGTTAGGAGCATTGTTTGGTTTTCTTTTCCTTTTTTTTTTTTTTTTTGAGACAGGGTCTTGCTTTGTAGTTCAGGCTGGCTCTGAGCTCACTATGTAGTCCAGGCAAGCCTTGAACTCAGCAACCCTCCTGCCTCTGCCTCCTGAGTGCTGGGATTACAGGCGTGAGCCACCACACCCAGCACTGTGCTATGTGGTATTGATCGCTGGTGGGTGTGAGTTACCATGCCCAGCATTGTATGTGGTTACTGGGGATCGAACTCAGGACCTTGCGCTTGTGAGGCAGGCACTGGAACCACTGAGCTAATCCTCCGGCCCTCTTGTTTTTTTTTTTTTAATGGTACCAGGGATGGAACTCAGACCCTTGTGCTTCCAAGGTAGGCATGGTACCACCTGAGCTAAATCCCTGACCCTGATTAGGAATGTTTTTCAATTTCAGTTTTTTTAGATGAGATTCCTCACTTCCTGTGGTCACAGGTGTCTTAAACCTGGCTCGATCCACTTGTATTTCCTTCCTGGTTCCCTTTTTTCATTTGTCTGATTTCTAGAGACATTTGCAATGGCTGCCTGATTTGCAGTTTATACTATCTTTATATTTACCTCCCTTGCTATACAACAACTCCAGCTTGGTTTAATTTGCAGTGTTGGTTTTTAATGTT
Source organism: Thryonomys swinderianus (assembly GCA_004025085.1). Taxonomy (NCBI): domain Eukaryota; kingdom Metazoa; phylum Chordata; class Mammalia; order Rodentia; family Thryonomyidae; genus Thryonomys; species Thryonomys swinderianus. The sequence continues at coordinate 3,288 of PVIC010038409.1, read as the reverse complement.
GAAGAGATGAAAGGATTGAGGGGCTGCTGTCATTTCATTCCCAGGAACTGCTGATTAGTTTTGATGCTCTGAAATTCTGGATTTCTTACATAGTCAAAACTATTGAATTTTTTGTTTTGTTTTTTGAGACAGGGTCTCGCTTTGTAGTTCAGGCTGGCCCTGAACTCACTGTGTAGCCCAAGTTAGCCTCAAACTCACAGCAGTCCTCCTGCCTCTGCCTCCCGAATGCTGAGATGACAGGTGTAAACCACCATGCCCAACATTGTGGTATGTGGTACCAGGGATTGAACTCAGAACCTTGTGCTTGCAAGGCAGATGCTGGAACCACTGAGCTAAATCCCTGGCCCTAAACTTCACTTTTAACTAATGTCCAAAAGCAAAACTTGCACATGTTAATGCAGTACCATGTGATTCTTTCCCATCCTGAACACTTGTCTCAGTTTTGGTAAGTCCACTAGCTAACTATAGCCAAAATTAGTAAACAAACAAACAAAAACCCCCAAACCCCCCAAACAATTAAAAAACCTCATCACTGGAGAGCTTCTTTGAAAAGGAAAAAAGACCTGATGATGGGATGACAGGAGACTAAGACTATCAACAAAAAGAAAACTACATGTACAAGAAAAGACCAAGAACTTTACTTAAATTGCAGGTTCACTGCTCTGAGAGGAAGTAGGTGCATAGTACACATATCTCCTATACACAGAAATGTGATGGCTTTCTGAAGATAGGTGACTGACCTGAAACTAAGTTATGAGAGCCACTCTAGAGCTTCTGGAAAAACAATCACCACTGGCAGCATATTTAAGTGGTACAGAAAGCCAAAGCTAGTTACCAGTGTGACACGTTCAACTTGTTCAATGAACTCAATTTATTCCTTCAGGGGAGAATGACAGTTGTGTTCAAATCTACAGATAAAGTGGCTCCATTCAAAGCTCAGCTGGAATTGTAGAGGTGATGAATGAACATTGGCATTTTTTATATGCTTCAAACAATAGCAGGGATTTTGAAAGAGACTTAATCAGGGCCTTCTTTCTCCTAGCTGTGTATCATCACCTATCTCAGCTCTCGAGTTTGTGTAGGACTTCCCAACCAAAAAGGGTCCTGAGTTGGGAAGAAATGGATTCAAAACCCACTGACTGGGCTGGAGATTTAGCTCAGTGGTTCCAGTGCCTGCCTCACAAGCGCAAGATCCTGAGCTCGATCCCGGTGACCACATACAATGCTGGGCGTGGTGACATACGCCCACCAACAATCAATACCACATACCACAGTGCCGGGTGTGGTGGCTCACGCCTATCATCCCAGCACTCGGGAGGCAGAGGCAGGAGGATTGCTGAGTTCGAGGCTTGCCTGGGCTACATAGTGAGCTCAGGGCCAGCTTGAACTACAAAGTGAGACTCTGTCTCAAAAAAAAAAAAAAAAAAAAAGGAAAAACTACAACTGTTATTGTTAGAAAAGGATGAATGGCTTGAAACGGCAACTCCTACTGGCCTTAAAAGAGTTTTTGAGACAACCTCAAGTCTCCCTGTATTTTGGACTAAAGTCAAGGTAGACTATCCCAAGATTGTCACTGAAGCCCTGAAAAGCCTGCTTCAGTTTCCAACATTCTGTCTTTGTGAAGCAGGGGTTTCCACAGTGACAGCAACAAAAAAAGACGAAGGAGTAGACTGAACAGAAGCAGCACCTTTGGGTGTCACTTCCTCCATCATCCCCAGATAGGACTGTGCAGTGGCAGGGAAACGAGCTCATGGCTTCTACTGATTGTGCATTACTGAAAACTGTATAATTACTTTGTTTTATCTTAGGTACATAATGAAATCAAAATAGAGGGCATGATAAATGTTATGCTCTTGAATTACCTTGAAACGGATCCTTTCCCTTCCCAATCTGTGGAAAAATGATCTTCCATGAGCGTGGCAAGGTTGGAGGTAGCTGTCTGAAGCACAAGTGACAAATTTTGGCTTCTCTCTGCTGCCTGCCTTTTTTTCCCTGAATCCTATGTTTTCTTATGCTTCATGCTCTTGCTGGAGCACATCCTGAAGAAATTTACTTGCAGTGGTTGTTTTAGCAGTACAGTAATTTGAAAAAAATATTTTCCACCTAAAGGAGAAGACTTTATAACCCCATTGATTCCAGATAGGATTTTTTTTTTGCAGAATCTATCAACTTTATCTTTTTTTAAAAATTGATTTTATTGGTACATTTTATATATACATTATGATCACATTCAACATGTAGGGTTTGTGTCATCTAATGGTACAAACCCTCAATGCAGATAGGATTTTGGATTTAAAAATTTGAGATAGTTATTTTTTTCTATTGGAAAGGTTCGTAAATATTTTGTATATTGAATTTTAGTCTTTAGTCCATTCAGAATTTGAATATATGTTATGGATTATCTAATTGATTTCCTCTTCAAGTATTTAAATAATCACCGTAACCCTAATTTAACAAATTGATGTGATGTCTCTTATGGCATTCTTATGCATGTCACTATATTTTCAGGCTGTGTTCTGATTCAGCAGTTGGTGTGTGTGTGTGTGTGTGTGTGTGTGTGTATGTGTGTTTATACATGTATTATTGGAGGCTTTAAAAGTATTTTCACTAAGCTTGTTATTTTAGAGTCACAGAACCATTATCTGTGTGACCTTAGAAAAGTCTTTTCACTTCCTTTTTTTTTTCCCCAAACCCAGAGTCTTGTCCGAGCTAGACAAGTACCCCAGTGCTGATCTCCAGTCCTTTATATATTTTTATCTTGGGACAGGGACTTGCTAAGTTGTCGGGCTGAAACTGAGTTTTGCCTTAGTCTCCAGGTAGCTGGCATTACAGGCATAGCCCACCACACTTACTTTTGTACTTGCCTACGGAACATAGGCCTATGGAACAAGCCACAGCTTGGCTTCTTTTTGGAAAATAAAGAATCCAGTTGTCTTTAGCACCTATGGAATTTTAGGGTGCATGTTAGCCAGACTCAGCTTGTCCCTTCATAGTTTCTCCTATCTTGTGTCCTTTGGGACTGACCTTAGGGTCTGTCTCATTCAGGCTTCATTTGTTCTTGTGTGCTGGGGACAAAGATAGCAATGGGTCGGCCACTGTGCTCCGCCCCAGCCTCAGTCTGCTAGCTTTTTAGTGTGTTAGTAAATCAGAAGTAAGAATTCAGAACAGAACAGGAAGAGCAGGCCATTCATTTCCCACTTTCTTCCTGCCAGCCCGTGGTGTCTGTCACTGATGATTTGACTCCTTTTCCATGACCTCATCCAGTCAGGCAGCCTGTCTGCTGTGGGT
>PVIC010038408.1:0-17621 GCA_004025085.1 Thryonomys swinderianus | reverse complement strand
AAAAAATCTAAATTTATTTTCTAAATTTCATTTCTAAATTTATTTTCAGTTCTGCCAAAGTTTAATTGAGCACCTCTTTTGTGCTAGACATTGCAGCTGGCTCTGGCCTTACAAACAGGGTTGATTAAGGCCCAGTGTCTGCTCACAACCAGCTCTGTCTGCTGGGAAATTCAGGCATGTACAGATGGCCCATGTGTCACAGGAAGAGTTAATAGTGACTGAGTGAGGGCCAGGGCCCAACACGGCCTTTTGGAAAGAGGTGTTGCCCTTGCCAGATTCGAGAAGATACTATCTGAATTGTCTGGCACAGCTCCTGGAAACTGCCTTGTGCTCGTGTTTGTTCACCTCCTCCGAACGCCAAGGTCACCCCGGCCTCCTCTGGGGCTCCCTGGGTTCACTGCTCTGCCCTTTGTACCCTTCCTTATCTTGCTGTGCACATAGGCGGCTGCTCTTAGATCCCTGCCCTTGCTGGTTGGAGAGGCAGTTGCAGTCCCTGAGCTCCTCTGCCTCTGAGCCTCCTTTCTCAAAACCATCTGGACCATCCGTTTCTCTAGACAATGCTCTAGAAAAATCCATATGGTTTCAGCTGCCACTTTCTTGCCTTTTTAAAAACTAAAAAGTGATAGGTTTCATGAGTATTTGATCATCTTGAGGAAGAGTCATTCCTTAGTGCCAGTTGCGATTGCCTATGAGAACCAGCTGGATGGGGTACATGGGAGACCTCGGGGGCCAAACAGGGTCCTCCAACTGACGACTACACACCCTGACCAGTACTGACCCCCACATTGACTTCTCTGGCTCCACTGAACTCTTCCTAGGAATGTGTTTAGGACCAAATCCTTTGCTTTCTTTCAGATCCTTGCTAACAAGTTCATCCAGTGGTGAGATGCACCTAGTTCAGGGGAAGGAGAATCTTGCAAACTTCACATGAGCATCTTCATCTTTTTTTTTTTTTTTTTTTTTTTTTTGCTTTTTGAGACAGTGTCTCGCTTTGTAGTTCAGGCTGGCCCTGAGCTCACTATGGTGCCCAGGCAAGCCGCCGCGAACTCAGCAATCCTCCTGTCTCTGCCTCCTGAGTGCTGAGCATCTTCATCTTTTACCTTTCATCGAGAGTTCCCAGTCCATTTGACAGTGGGCTGCAGCGAGGTCCTGGGAAGATATCACAAGATTCAACAGCAAGGATGTTTTTGCTTCCGTCATCACTGGGATAAACTTGCCTCTCTGAGTTTGTGACAGTTTGCAGATGAGAAGCTAACAGAGTTTGCCCAGCTGAGAATCAAAAGGTGCTGCAGAGAATTCTGCAAGGGGAAACTTCAGGATTAATGATGCCGATGGAAAACATCAATGACTTAGAAAACATGTCAGCCCCACCAATTCTCATCCATGGTCCTCTCCGAGGTAGGGCTAAGATGATCTTCATTAATATGTCCTCATGCCTCCAGAGCCAAAGCAGAGAGGGAACTGATCATTTGTAGATTCAAGCTGCATAGACAGTCATTCAAAATAATTTACATCCAATCCTTTCTTTAATGTGCTATTAAATCCCTGGGTACATATTTGCTGATACAATATTCACAGCAAGGCTGCTAAGAGCTAGAAGGTACATAAAGTGCTTTTCACACACTTGCAGAGTCTTTTCAGCTCCACCTATCAGCTCCCTGTGGGGCCTCATTTTCATGTCCCAGGGATTGTAGGATTTGGTTGATCAGAAACTGACCCAGTCTCATTTTGAAGTCAGTCAATCTGTAGGATGATTCGAGTCAGCTTCATATTACAAATATTTCTAAAAATGGTTGAGCTATCACAGAAAGACAAATCTTCTTATATATCCCTAGGCTACAGGCAATAGTGTTGTAATGTCAAGAAGCACATGTTGTGGAAATATACAAATGGCCAATCAGCACATGAAAAGATCCTTAGTATCACCGATCATTTCAGAACTGCAAATCAAAACCACAAGGAGATGTTACCTCATCTCCATCCACAGGATCAGTTTAAGAAACACAGCAAATATCAACTGTTATGGATCTGGAGAAAATGGAGTCCTTGTTCACTCCTGGTGGGGATGTAAAATGAGACACCTGCTATGGAAAACAACCTGATGCTTCCCCAAAAAGTTAAAAATGGAATCGACATGTGATTCAGCAACTCCTCTTGCTCTGAAATAGTCTTCTGAATATATAAGTAGAAGATATCTGAAAAATATTTGTGCAACCATTTAATAGCAGCATTATCCAAAATAGCCAAAAAACAGAAGGTACAACTGGCAGATGAACAGGCAGAGAAAATGTGGCCTGCACATACAGTGAAACAGTATTCAGCCTTAAAAACGGAAATGTTGATCTATGTTACAATATGGATGAACTCTGAGGATGTTATGCTAAATTTTTTAAGCCATCACAGAAAGACAAGTTCCATACAATTCCATTTATATACATTTTTTAGAGTAGTCAAATGTATAAATAGGAAATAGGTGGTAGATAGGGTCTGGGGGGGCGGAAGACAGAGAGCTGTGGTTTATCCGGACAAAGTTTCAGTTTCACAAGTTGGGTAAATTCTGGAGCCAGATTGTACCACAACATGACAAATAGAAGCTTAGCACATTTTTACTGAATATCAGAGGAAAAGCAGGAGAGAGAGTGGGAGGAAAGGATGAAGAAATGAACAGAGAATCCACAAAATATAAATTACAAATGAACAGTAACCAAATGAGAAAATGTTCAGCTTCGCTAGTAATCAAAGAAAAGCCCATTAAAGCAACAATGAGTTTCCATTTCTCACTATGAAATGAATAAAGATTTTTATTATTATAATTTAAGTACTTAATGCCAGCAAGGATTTATGGAGATGGATAACTTCAGAAAGAATTGGTACATTTTTGCAAGGAAATGTGATAGTACGTAGCAAAAAAAGTTCTTGTCTTTTGACCTTAATAAGGCTCAACCCCAAAGGACTGACAAAATAGTTAGACAAAGATTTAGGAGTAAAAAAGCCTATTATAGTTATTTATAACAACTCAAAGATCAAAGCTAAATATCTGACAAAATGGAGAAAATTAGGTACAAGATGAAAAATTTTGTAGCTACTAAAAATCACATTTTAGAAGGATATATAACAATGGGAGAATTTTTTTTTTTTTTTTTTTTTAGTTTTTTCAGTCAGGTTCTCTCTTTGTAGTTCAGGCTGGCCCTGAGCTCACTATGTAGCTCAGGCAAATGTCGAACTCAACAATCCTCCTCTCTCTGCCTCCCGAGTGCTGGGATTACGGGTGTGAGCCACCACACCTGGCATCAGAATTTTTTAGGACATATTGCAGGGAGGTTATGCATGCAATAAGATCACTTATATAAAAAATATAGAAAACAGAGTGAAATATATACTTTCAAATATGGTCTGTGACTTCTGGGTGAGGTGGTTACGATGGATTTTCCTGTATTTTCTATAGTTTTTAATTTTTTTAAATGAGTGTTTACTTGGGCCAGAGATTTAGCTCAGTGGTTCTGGAGCCTGCCTAGCAAGCACAAGTTCCTTGGTTTGACCCCGAGTAACCACATACAACAATACCAGGCATGGTGACTCATGCCCACCAGCAATCAGTACCACATAGCACAGTTCTGGGTGTGGTGGCTCATACCTGTAATCCCAGCACTCAGGAGGCAGAGCCAGGAGGATTGCTGAATTTGAGGCTTGCCTGAGCTACACAGTGGGCTCAGGGCCAGCCTGAACTACAAAGTGAGACCCTGTCTCAATAAATAATTAATAAGCATTTGCTATTTTTTTAATTGGAAAAATACAAATTGAAAAAAGTGAAAAATGATGTCATCATCTGAATATCTAAGAAGTGCTCAGGGAACATGACATGACAAGGCAGGGTCCCTGTCCTGGAGGGGCACAGAGCATGGCCATGAGAACTCCCCTGTGGTGCAGGACTGAGTCAGCATGGGTGTGGGCGCTCAGATGGGGGTGAAGGGTGCTCTCTGGAAGGTGGTGTTTGCATGGCCTCAGAGGATCTGAGTCCTGTCTCTGCTTCCTCTGGACTTGGTGGTGGTACCTCCTGCTGCTTTTGTTCTTTGCTGGCATCACACATCCTGGATATTCTACTCCTGTGCTGAGCTCAGAGGGCTTTAGGGTTTATTGTCTCTGTGATCTGTACAGGCTCAACTCAGCCAATATAGGATATCCTCCAAAGTTTATCCTTTAGCACCCTTGCTGCAGCAGGATGCAAGTGTTTATTGAAGTCTTCTTCCGGCTTGTGTCCACCCTGGCAGAGAGAGGAGGGCAGGGCCCACACTGCAGCAGAGGCCTGCAGCCCTGGGCTCGGTGGGGTAGGGCAGTCGCCTCCACTGGAAAGCAAGAAAATGAGACCCACAGAGGGACGGTGCTTTTCCAAGATGGACTGGGCAGGTATAGCTTTCCTGATGGCTGGGGGTGCGCACACATGCGGTACCCACTGCTGTGCCACTCAAGCTGCTGGCTGGAGGGTACGACCCTTGCTTCCGACTGGAACAGAGACTCACTGCACAGATGTAAAATGAGACCAGAACCAGCTAGTGATGGGAACCAGATGATGGCGCTTTTCCTACTGACACAGATCCCTAATTTATCTTTGTGTTCATATCAGGAGACATTCCAGATATCTTTTAGAACTTATAATTGAAAAATTACAATCTAAATTAGATGTAGCCATTTTCTGATTTTCTATAGTTTCCTTTCTCTGACTATAAAAGAACTATAAGCTCTGGAAATTTTAGGCAATGAAGTACATAAATCCGAGCTGTAAGTTGTAGCTAGAAGTCAGATGGGCTCAGTTACTTGCAGATATTATGTCTGCTTCTCATCAAACACAGAGGAGTATTTAGAAAGCAACTGCAGGTAAGAAGAGAATGTGGTCCATGCTGTGCATGGCTGCCAACTGACAAAGGCTGGAGGGGATACCATGCACAATCTAAAAGCATACACAGATGTGTGTGTGCGCTTACATGCATATATGTGTGTGCTTCTACACACGTTAGCTGAGCTAAAAAGATATAGCCAGAGGGTGGGAGAAAGCAACAAAAATCTTCAGATATCCTGTGTAGCAACACATGAGCAAATGCAGGTGCTGGCATTTTGAGGCATGGTGGAGACACATAGCGGAGAATAAGCACAGTGCCTACCTTCATGGAATGTGTGTACTATTTTTTTTGCTTTTTGAGACAGGGTCTCGCTTTGTAGTTCAGGCTGGCCCTGGGCTCACTATGGTGCCCAGGCAAGCTGCCGCGAACTCAGCAATCCTCCTGTCTCTGCCTCCCAAGTGCTGGGATTACAGGCGTGAGCCACCACGTCCGGCACTGTGGTATGCGGTGTTGATTATTGGTGGGCGTGTCTCCACGCCCAGCATTATATGTGGTTACCGGGGATCGAACTCAGGACCTTGCGCTTGCGAGGCAGGCGCCGGAACCACTGAGCTAACCCTCCAGCCCTGGAATGTGTGTACTATTGTAGGCAACAAACACAAGTCAAAGAAGAACACATTCAGAGAACAGGGCCATTGTAAAGTGTACAGGAAAGGACCCAGTTACTGGGTCTGCTTGGCAAGCACAAGGTACTGAGTTTGGTTCCTGGTTCCCCAACCAAAAACAAACAAACAAACAAACAAACAAACTATATATATATATATACATATATATATATACATATATATGTGTGTGTGTGTGTGTATAATAAAATCAAAGATGCCACAAAGGAAAGTACCTGGTGCTCTTTGAGTATCCCAGGGCATTTGACCTGGCTGGCCAAGGCAGGAAAGATACAAATTGGCACCCAAGAACTGAATATAACTTAAAAGTGGATTCAGCAGTCACACCTGAGAAACACAACTAAAGGAACAGAAAGGAAAACAAAGGGACAATTTGGGGGTTGGACTTCTTTATTTTAGTATAATACTAAAGAAAATCTCTGCTAGATTTAACTTTTTAACATTTAAAACTTATGCATTAAAAACACTACCACCAGGACTGGAGATTTAGCTCAGTGGTTCCGGCACCTGCCTAGCAAGCTCAAGGTCCCTGCTTCAATCCCCAATAAGCACATACAACAGTATCAGGCGTGGTGAACCACACCCACCAGCAATCAGTACCACATACCACAGCAGTGGCTCACACTTGTAATCCCAGCACTCAGAAGGATTGCTGAGTTTGAAGTTTGACTACATAATGAGCTCAGGGCCAGCCTGAACTACAGAGTAAGATTCTGTGTCAAAAAAAAAAAAAACAACACTACCAGCAATAGTAATAGGCAGAGTGCACACTGAAAAAAAAGAAAAAGATCAAAAAGCATAAGTTATAATTACCATATGCAAAGTTGTATTCAACAATAAGTAGAGATATAAATTAACCAAAATATGAGTTTAGAACAAAGTAGTGTCATGCGCCTGTTAAAATAAGTAAATACAAAAGCTAATAAACACAGAAAAATGTTTATCTTCAATATAATTAAAAGCATGTGAACTACAGCAATAGTGTGCATTTATTTATTTGTTTGTTTGTTCATGCCTCCGAAATTGGCAAGGATTTGAGTGCTGAGGTATTAAAATGTTGAAGAAAGTGGCAGGAAACAGGTGGGAATATAAATTGGTACAATCTTTCTGGAAGGCAATTTGGCCACATCCATCAAGTGCTTTAAAAATATGCCTACTTGGTAATTTCACTCAAAGAATTTATCTTAAGAAAATCAATGTGAATGTCTGCAAAGATTGTGGAAAGGATATTAACCTCAGCATTATTTACAATACAGTAAGCCTGAAAACAACATAACTGTCTAAAAAAATAAAGTGTGACAGAATACAAGGCAGGCATTAAAATTTACGTTCTGGAAGAACACCTAATCATGTAGGAAAATGCTCACAATATATAGCTAAATGGAAATAGGAAACAAGTTATGCAACTGAAAAATTCAAATAGGGAAATGAGGGACATGAACCACATGTATGCACACTTGATATACTACCTACATCAGAAGTCAAGTTACAGATCAGTAGAGAATGGATGGATAATGCAGCAAACAGCACTGGGATAACTGATTACCAATATGAGGAAATAAAATGGGAGCATTACAGTTAGATTATGAGTAGACATAAATTCTAGATGGAAGGATAATCTGTGAAAAGAAAAACTAAAACGTTTAGAAGAAAATACAGCCAGTGATTTCTACTGGCTCAGAAACAAAGAAATTTCTAAACTAACAAGGAGGATGGACAAACCACCAAACAAAATATTAGTAAATAGTATAGTATTAAAACTTAAAAATAATCTATATATCAGAAGATAGAGACAATAAATGCAAAGGTAGCTACAGACTGACAGAAAAGGAATTCAATGCATACAAAAGAGCAGTCTCAGAGCACTGGAAGCAACATCTTAAAACTTTCATGAGCCTAGGAATCACCAGGAGGGCTTTCAAGGTGTAGGCTTTGATTTAGCCGATCTGGGTGAGGCCCCCGACTCTGCATTTCTAACAAGGTATCAACTGCAACTGAGCTATTTGTTCTCAGACTATACTTTCAATTATAAAGATATGAAGGAGTTCTGCAAATAAGTAATAAATCAAATCTAAGACTAAGAATCGCAGGGGGTCTGAGCAGGGAGTTCTCGAAGAAAAAACAAATGACCAGCTAGCATGTATTAGGATAGTATTGCTGCTACAACAGACATTTATTTCTTGTTTATATAAAAAGAAGCAGGGCCGGAGGGTTAGCTCAGTGGTTCCAGAGCCTGCCTTGTAAGCGCAAGGACCTGAGTTCGATCCCCGGTAACCACATATAATGCTGGGCCTGGAGACACGCCCACCAACAATCAACACCGCGTACCACAATGCCGGACGTGGTGGCTCACGCCTGTAATCCCAGCACTCGGGAGGCAGAGACAGGAGGATTGCTGAGTTCGCGGCAGCTTGCCTGGGCACCATAGTGAGTTCAGAGCCAGCCTGAACTACAAAAGCGAGACCCTGTCTCCAAAAAGCAAAAAAAAAAAGAAGAAGCAGATATGTAGGCTGGTGCAAAGCTCTGCTTCTCAAAGTCCAGAGTGTCCCAGGCTATCGGAGACCCTGCCGTCTTCTCTCTGGAACTTTCTTAGTTGCCCAAGGAACTGGACAAAGCAAAAAGGATGGAGCATCCTACACGGGAGGTTCTAGGTTCCGGATCTGGACATAGTGTACTCAGCTCACACTGATTCAAGACCATAGCTAACTGAGGGAAGGAAGGATGGGAAATGCAGTCAAACTGAGCTGAGAGAAAGGAACCATGATGGGCGACCAGCTAGCAGTCTCTGTTACTCACCTGAAGAGACACTTGACTCTCTCGTACCAAGAACATGCCAGTCACATCACTGGATTGACAAACTAAAAACATCAAGGCCATCATGTGCTCAACTCCAAGCAGTGCCGTCCACTGCGGATCTCTCGTGCTACTCCACCTCTTTTAATACCATTCCTTTACTTCCTACCTATGTTTGCTGTTTCCTGTGTCTTCCCTTTTTGGAATGCCAACAGAATAATGATATTTGTCTACTGAATTAATGCATTTCAGGTGTCCACAGCAGTACTTAACATTAGCAAGTACACAAGAAGGATTTGAAATGGAGATGTCCAGGTGGCCTTCTAACCTTCTGGTCACCTGAGCATACCGCCCAGGTGCTGGCCACATGCGTGGGCCCTGAGGGACTCCAGGCCTCAGCCGTTGGCCATTTTTAGCGTGGGGAGCCTTTAAGCAGAGGCCCCAGGTGTCTCGGAGGAGAGATAAAGTATGGCACCGTGTCCTCCCAAACCCCCGATTCATGAATGAAAACCACTCATTACATTCGGCTTCTAAGCTTAGATACCCATGTCGAAGCATCCTTCCTCGCTGGCACACTCAACCCCTGAAGCCATTTACTGATGAATCCAGTGATGAGTATAGGACCCCACGACCCAGTCATCTTCCAAAAGCCACACCCTTGAGAGTATGAGAATTTGAGGGAAAGCTATAGCTCTAAACCATAACATCATGTGACCTCTTAGCCTTAGAAAGGTCAGATACAGTTTGAGGTGGGGTTATAGGCAAAAGACAGAGCTGGTTCAGGTAAATCCCTCAGTCATTTTCACATTCAGTAATTTTTTTTTTTTTTTTTTTGAGACAGGGTCTCGCTTTGTAGTTCAGGGTGGCTTGGAGCTCACTATGTAGCCCAGGCAAACCTCAAACTCAGCAATCCTCCTGCCTCTGCCTCCCAAGTGCTAGGATTACAGGCATGAGCCACCACACCCGGCACTGTGGTATGTGATATTGACGGCTGGTGGGCGTGAGTCTCCATGCCCAGGATTGTATGTGGTTACTGGGGATCAAACTCGGGACCTTGCGCTTGCGAGGCAGGCGCCGGAACCACTGAGCCAACCCTCTGGCCCATCCCATTCAGTAAACATTTATGGAGGATCTATTATGTACCAGGCACTGTACCACTGCTGGGAAGATGAAGAGGAACATAAACAGAGACCACACACACACACGGGGCTTGCAATATAGTCAAGAAGCCACATGTAAATCCAATGACCACACAAATGTGTTTGGTAAACCAGTGTAAGTACAATATAAACCTCCCAATTATGAGCTGAGAAGGTCTGTAAATTCTTCAACAGATGAATAATCCCCATGTTCTCTTGGAATCAATACTTAGGAGGGAAAATTATTCTTTGTTGTCAAGGTTAGAGATGTTCTGAGAATCTCTATGTGTATAGTAGTAGTAGGGTCTTTCAAAATATACATAGGAAAGTTAGAAATGAGCGAAACCACCAGGCTGTTCCCTTTTCTAATCTCTGGGTTTAAAACTACAAGACAGACATTTCAGATAAACCAATCAGCCTCCTGAATATTGTCCAGGTTTCAACGTGGGGACAGTTGCTGGAAATTACAAATGCCTTGTACTTATCTTTCAGTGACTTTACGGCTTGGAAGGAAGCATACTGCTTATAAATATTTCCCATTATGGAACTTTTCAGTAAGCTCCTAAAGTAATTTCAGATCTCAGCTAGGTTTGTTCTCCCTGCTGCCCAATACAATATCTTTCAGGGCTGCAGCACTGAAGTTATCAAGAGAGAAGAGAAATTAAGACAATTTCCCAGCATCCTGTAAGCATTTGCATGTGAATGCAGGTCACCCTGCTGTTTGATAAATCTGATATGTAAGAAAACCATAAGAATCAAAGTTCACATTCAGTTGGACGCTTTATATGTATGTTGTGAACGTTGCTAAGAAAAAATGTGATAATATCCTTGCAAGTATATGACTAATGAGAATACATATAGCACATGTGAGACAGCTCAAATGTGTAATTATTGTGAGGATTTCACAGACACATAAATATAATGATCTTCAGCTAAGTAAATTGCTAGCTACCAATGAAATAAATAGAGTCCCTTCAGAATTTGAAATAATCTGTAATGGTAGGTGGTGGGAAATGATTCACCTTAGCTGTTATCTCTGGAACAGTAATATAGGAATATATTTGCCGGCTCTGGCACATTTACATTGTTCTTCATATCCTGTAGAGTTTGTCAGAGAACTCTGGTCCCTGCTGACTTCCAACCCCTTATTTTGATAAGCCACAGCGCAGCATGGCGCAGCGCGGGGTAGGAACAGCTAATATTGTTTACCGCAGTAGGCATCCCAGCCATAATATTTTTCCAAGAAACACTGATGTGTTTAAAGGTCAGGTTGATACTGATTTGACGGAGTAACATAAATTCATCTTTCTGGGAGTAAAATGGTGTACATGACTTGGTTTAAAGGTTAAACTGTTTTTTGTGCACTGGATAGGTCAAAGATACAAGGCTTTAATACACCAAGTATAATTACCTGTTTGGACAGACAGGAAGATGTGGTCTAAGCTTTGGATTTTTGTACAGATATCTGAAAACTTAGAAATCTATTGACACCTCATCATTCCTGAATATATTTCATTGTAGGGGAAAAAAAAAATCTTACAAAGGTGCCCAGTAAAAGAAGTGGCTCTTTCCTTTTAACTATTTACAGGGCTAGGATTCTAGGAATTGATTTTTTTAAACACTGATGCAGTTGAAGAATGATACAAGGTTCCTGCAGGGCTAGTGCCAATTACAAACAGAACAGAGTGGGCCCTCAATAAAAACTTTGCAGATACATTTTTTGAAAAATATCCTTATTTTGATAAATAAGGAGAATAGATTTTCTACAACTAAAATCTAAAAAGAGACAAATCTTGGACCTACTGAATTTCCTTCATTTGTTCCTTCATTTATTCATGTTTTTGAAAAGTAGGCACAGTACCACTTGAGCTAAATCCCCGGCCTTATTCATGTTTTATTACTCAACCCCAAATATTAAATATCAAGCACTTCCCACATCGCTGCACTTGCTGGACAGTGATGTTAATTGGGAAGACGTGATCCTGGCCTCACAGACATCAGGACTTGCTGTGAGGTGAGCAGAAGGCACAGAAGTGAGCGGATGCAAGAGAGGAAGCCTGTACCTCACCTGCCCAGTGGGCCAGGACCTGCCGAACCACTCGTACCCTCTGCTCCTGAACTGAGTTCTCACCCAGCTCTTGCCAAGTCTCACAGGAAAAAACACGTCCTTCCCCAGACCTTCTTCCCCACTCATCCTCTGACCCACAGACCCTGCCCTGTGCTCACCAGCAGGTATCTTCTGAGGGCTGTCAGTCCTGGGGGAGGCCTGAGCTGAACCAGACTTGGGGCTAAGGAGACCGAGCTCTAAGGCCCAAGTTCTATCCTGAAGCGAAATGCTCCTGGGTTTTTTTTGTCATTACTTGTGGTTTGGTTTGGTTTTGGGAATCCAGACTTCTCACCAAGCTACATCCCCATCCTGACCTCCTTTATATTTTTTATTCTGTACGAGAATATAGTGACCTTTTTTAATCTCTTTTTAGCAGTTTGGGTTTGAAATCTATTTTATCTGCAAATAAGATAGCCACTCCTGCTTTTTTGCCATTTCCTGTGGCACGGAGGATTGTTTTCCAACCCTTTATTTTCAGTCCGTGGATTTCCTTCTGAATTAGGTGTGTTTCCTGTATGCAGCAGATGGTAGGATCTTGCTTCTTGATGCAATCTGCTAGTCTGTGTCTTTTAATTGGCCCATTGAGTCCATTGACATTAATGGTTATGACTGATATGGACATATTCAGAGCTGCCATGTTTCCCTGTTCTTGGTTCTTTTCTTCTTTGCTTTTCCCCTTTTCTATTTAGTTTCTTGTTTGCCCCAGTGAGTTCACTCTCCTGGGTCTCATGGGTATGGAATTTTCTGTGTTTTTTTCCAAGATGTTCTTTCGAATGTTTTGGAAGGCAGGTTTCATATTTGTGAAGTTTCTCAGGTGTTCTTTATCATGGAAATATCTTATTTCCCCGTCTATTCTGAAAGATAGTTTGGCAGGATACAACAGTCTAGGTTGGAGGTTGTTTTCCTGCAATGCTTGAAATACTTCCCTCCAGGCTCTCCTTGCATTGAGTGTTTGTGTTGAAAAATCTGCTGTGATCTTAATGGGCTTCCCTTTATAGATGATTTTCTTCCTTTCTCTCACCGCCTTCAGTATTTCATTTTTTTGTTGTGTATCTGGAACCTCGATAATTATATGTCTAGGTGTAGATATTTTTATGTCACAGCGTTTTGGAGTCCTATAGGCCTCTTTTATCTGCATGTCCATTTCTTTTCCTGTGAAGTTTTCTGCCGTTATCTCTGACAACAGTTTTCTTATGTCTTTTGCATTCTCTCCTGCTTCCTCAGTGACTCCAATCAGTCTTATGTTTTGAGTCGTCTAGAAGCTGTTGGATTGATTTCTCATGGTCCCTTGCCCTTTTCCATTGATTACGTCTTTCCTGTTCGTTGGCTGCTATGCTGTCCTCTAGGTCTGAGATTCGGTTCTCTGCTTCATTCATCCTACTTTGCAAGCTTTCATTCTCCATTATCACTGGGAGCTCTGCTTGAAGCTGTTTAAAAGGTTCCATCACTTCTGCTATCTTGGATTCTATCAACTCACTGATCTCTTCTTCAGTGATGACTTTCACTCTGGACAGTATCTCTGTTTTCATCTCAGAGATGAGTTCTGGTTTCCATTTTACTAGATCTCCTTTAGTTACCATCTCCAAGAGCCCTGGTGTTTGAGTTTCAGTTTGCTCTATTTCCCTTTTCTCTGAATTTCTCTATGGTGGTGATCTTTGTGTCTGGTTTTTTGTATATTTTCTCATTTCTACTCTTCTGTTGTTACTAATGCTATTTGTTTAATTCCTTGCCTGATGACACAGCAGTGTTTATTGCAGGTCTCTTTCTATTATCTGGGGCCCTTTGGAAGTGGCACCTTCCTGGGTTGTCCTCCTTGAATCTGTGATGACCCTTGAGAGTTCTCAGTTCTCACACATCATGGGTGGTATTTGAACAGAACAATCACAACATCTTTGTTACCATAATACAATCAGTGCCAATATCAGTATTAAACACAGTAAATAAAATGAGAGGTTTTGTTAATTTCTATTCTGAAGACTTTGAGCTCATGAGTTACCTCTATGTCCATATGCCAAAATTTAGAATTAATCAGCAATGTGTATACAACATGTAGATCATAAATGTACCCCCAGAATCCTTTAGGAATAAAAGGTCACTGGGGAATCAGGGAGGTAGGGAGACAGAAGGAGAATGAAATAGTCATAGCAGATTTATAAAGATCACCTAGACTTGAGAGCCTCGTATATGCCAGCGGGTAACAGAGGATAAAAGGGCATATATAAAACAGTGCCTACTGTATGCTGTAAGACCTCTGGAGACTTTGCACACCTTCTTATAATAGTACAGAAGAGATAGGGCAGCCTAAGAGTCTTTTACTTCTGGTTATTGGTTCTGACAGGAAGATAGGAGAGGGTGTGGAGACAAGAGGTGAATAGAGGGATCTAGGAGTAGAAGGCAGAACAGAAGCTAGATTCCCTTGTCTTTTATCTTGCCTGGTCTCTCAGCGCGGCTCCAGTGTGGATGGATGCAGGAAATGGCTCCGGGCTCCTCTCGGGCCTGTGTCGTCACAACGCAGCTCCGGGGTGGAGTGGGGGCCGGCTGGCAGACCGCAATCTTCCGCGCTGGTAATGGCGCCCAGGGTCTGCGACCTGAGTCCTATAGATGCGGCTCCGGGTGGGGTGGGAACCGGCCAGCGGGCCACAGTCCTCCGCGCTGGTAATCATATTTTTCATTCTGAAACAGGGTCTTACTAAGTTGCTCGGTCTATGTTCAAACTGGCGATTCTCCTGCCTCAGTCTCCCACTGCTGGGATCACAGGCCTGCACCAGCAAGGGGAACTTAATCCACCGAGTTCACTGACCCACCCACTGCGCCCAGCTGGGACTACTTTTACTGGGACGTGACTATTTTTACTTCACTCCTCCACACCGTGCAGGCTGGAGGGACCCCTGTCAGGGTTAGGGGAGCGGCTCGGCCTGCGGCCACACCCCTCCGTTGTCCCCAGGTCCACAGTGGTGGCCCTGAGCTGGCCTGCGGGGCTGCTGTGTTAGGCAACAGTTCACCGGCTGCCCAAGCTTTGTGGCCAATCGCGTCCCGGGAGTAGGAATGACCGCCCTGGTCAAGGTGGGTTCTGTGCTGTTTAGGCGTCAATCAGCAAGTCCGGGGCGGGGTGGGGTGAGATCGCTCCAGCGGGCTGACTTCCTCCTGGCCCTGCTCCGTCCTGCCGTCCTGCCGGCTCCTACCATCTGGCGGCCGCGGCCGCAGCCTCCCAGGCAGGACCTGGGGATCGGGCTGTGACTGCTGCTGTAGCTCAGTCAGCAGGCTGCACTGTCTTAACTGCCTGCGGGTGATGTGTTCTTGCAGATATTTCAGAGGGAGGGTGAAAATGGTGATTTTTACTAAAGAGAATGGAATTCCACGGAGCACGCAGCATGATCCAGAATTAAACTAGAAACGGGCCCTGGCTGGAGAGTCTGCAGTGCGTCTGGACCGACTCGGCCTCTCCACTGCATCCTTCTCTGTCGCCAGACAGGGGGCCTGCACTGTGCCTGGAGGGTCGGTTCACGGCCTCCGGGAGCACACCGGAAGGACAGGTGGGATCACGCGTGGCCTGGGCTCGGAAGGGCCGAGGACAGTAGAAGAAAGTGTGGGAAAGGGCAGAGCAGTTCGGCGTGTGAAGAAAGCCCTCCCTGGAGAGGGGTGTGGTGCTGTACACCTGCTGTCCAGCTGCTCAGGATGCTGAAGCGGGAGGATCGGTTGAGCCCAGGCGTTCAAGGCTGGCCTCGGCAACATATCAAGATCATGTTTCAAAAAGAAAAAAAAGAGAGAAGGAAAGAGGGAAGGAGGAAGAAACGAGGAAAATATTCGTGGTTCTGACAGATGTTGTGTTGGAAGCTGAGTTTTCTTTGTGAAGAGTGCTTCCCCTGCCGTGTTTCGGAATGGAGAAGGACAATTCTCACTTCAGATTTCATGATGAAAATGCAGACTCCATGTCTCTCTGGACAAACCTGCCCAGAGACAGCCACGGGGCAGGTCCCCGCGCGCAGGAGTGACGTGGAAGCCGCAGCTGAGCTCTCCCGCCCTCCCGTGATGCCACGCCCTTCTTTCTGACAAGGAAGGAAGCAGACACAGTGGCTTGTGAGGTGGGGAGGGTGGCACGGGGCAGGCCTCTATGCCCCCAAACAGTCCCCGGATCATGCTGGGGAGGCAGTCGCCTGCCTGCTACAGTGTCTCGGTCTCCCACGGAGCAGCAGGCGCAAGGACAAGGAGGTTTGTGGAGTTCATCTGCGTCCCTGGGATCCTGTCCAGGGTGGGAACGCGAAAGGAGCATTCTGTACAGGCCAGGGGTTAGCTGAGTGCTGCCTGCCCGTGTGGCTCCCTAAAAATGTCCCAAGGTCCCTACTCACCCTGCTGATGCAAGACTGAGGCCAGAGACTGCCAGCTAACAATATGGGGTGGGTGGGGACCCTGGCCCCCTAGATGAGCCATCCGCAGTGGGTAACAACTGGAAGAGGTGGGCACCATCTTTTCCCAGCATTTTCCAAACCAATCTGGCAGGCTGGCAAGCACCGTTGCGCACAGGTAATAATTCAGCCAGAAACAAGTGTCATGATTCACATTACAGCTAATGTCTAGCTAATATCCCCCAGCAGGGATGAGCAATTACAAATTTCTGAATTATCTTCTGTGTCTGTACCTCAAACAAACACGCAATCACCTGCTTTGTTAGCTAACTCTCTGTGGGGTGATCGGTCTCCAGGGTTGGGAGAGAGTGGACCTCTGGAGCGGGGCCTGCCTTGCTACTTCCTGGCCATGTGTTTTCAGTGAGTTACAGGAAGTTCCCCATATAGTCATTATTATAGTTTCCATAATAATCAACTTGTCTCATAGGGTTACCGTAAAGATTAAATGCGGTTATTAATTAAAAGTTCTTCGCACAGAGTAAACATACATTAAATGTTAACTGTTATTAACTGAAGATTACACCAAAAATACTGGGATGTGGGCAGTAATGGAGATAAGCACGCTCGTGTATCACAAATATGTTTCATCTCCCAGTGTCTTCTATTTCACAGAGCCAAACTGAATCAACAGTTAGACCTGCCAACTCTTCTAGCCAAACAAGCAAGGTAAAACAAAACTACTTTTGAACTCAGCACCTGCCTGGCACCTTTTTAGCAACTGCTCTTGCTTAGCTGAGGGCATTAGCTAAGCTCGTGTTATCAGTGCAGGCCCAGTTAAGATCTACATAGCAATGGGTCATGTAGTTGGCATCTCCAGTTTGCAAAGTCAAATTGCATAGACACGGCTTCTGGTGCCCATGGAACACTAATGAGATGCCAGGAGGGTTTTAGGACATACTGTGGGCTTGACTTAGACACAGAATGACTTGTGTTTCACTTAAAGGGAGGGGTTGTCCTTTTAAGCTCTGTAACAGAAAGGCCATCTTGGAAAGAGCAGTGACTGGGCCTCAGGAGTATCACTGGGTGGCCCGGACAAGGGACTCAACTCCTGTGACCCTCAGATTCCTCAGCAGTAGAATGTGGCTTGCAATCTGAGATCCCTGTTCTTTATTTTCAAGCAGTTCAGATAGCAGTACAAAAGCTTAAGCAAAGGAAGGTCTAGTGGAAGTACAATAGGAAAGACTCAGGCTTCTATACAGAGTGGTTGTCCTGGGAACCACGATGATGGAAGAACAGCCGTGTGATCGCACCTAGGACATCTCTCCACCCCCCAGCTCTGGCTCTTCCTGCCCCAGGTCCCCAGTTTCCACTCCCTTATCGGCACATGGCCCAGCAGAACCTATCTGACCCGTCAATACACACTCCTACCCACAGGAGAGTATCCCACTCTCATTTTTTTTTTTTTTTTTGAGAAAGGAATCAGATTGACCCAGACTACTTTATCCAGGAGGTGACACAGGTCATACGTTACTGACCAGCATGTAGACGAGCCTCCCCTGGGTCACCGCCCTGACCCAGCCCTTGGCCAGTCAGCCGTGGCCTGGGATGGAGAGGGGGAGCCGTGGCCCCCACTCCTCAGCATATCTTCTTTCAAGGAACAAGCAACATGAGCTCCACCCAGAAAATACCGGGGACCAGCCAGGCTTCTGAGTTCCTTCCGG
>PVIC010038406.1:0-17617 GCA_004025085.1 Thryonomys swinderianus | reverse complement strand
ATAGGACTCTGAAAACTGAGATAGAAAAGGAAACCAGAAAGTGGAAAGATATCCCTTGTTCCTGGGTCGGGAGAACCAACATCATCAAAATGGCTATACTCCCACAACTACTATATAGATTCAATGCAATTCCAATTGAAATTCCAATGGTATACTTCACAGAGCTAGAGAAAATAATACAAAAATTCATCTGGAACCAGAAGAAACCTAGAATAGCAAAAGCAATTCTAAGCAACCACAACATGGCAGGGGGTATTACAATTCCCAATTTAAAACTCTACTATAAAGCCGCCATGATAAAAACTGCATAGTACTGGCAAAGTAACAGACCCAAGGACCAGTGGAACAGATTAGAAGACCCAGAAACAACTCCAGATACACTAAACCACCTTATCTTTGACAAAGGAGCCAAACATCCCCAATGGATGAAAGGCAGCCTATTTAACAAATGTTGCTGGAAAAACTGGGCTTTAGGATGCCAAAAGCTAAAGCTAGACCTATCTCTTTCACCATGCACAAAACTAAACGCACAGTGGATACGAGACTTAAACACTAAAACAGAAACAATAAGCCTGCTTGTAAACAGGCTTGGTAAAACTCTTGGAGACATTGGCTTAGGCAGAGACTTTATGAATAAAACCTCTCTAGCACAAGAACTGGCAGAAAGAATCAACAAATGGGATCTCATTCTACTGAAAAGCTTCTGCACAGCCAAAGAAGTCGCTGGCACTGCTAGAAGACAACCAACAACATGGGAAAAAATCTTTACTAGCTGTGTATCAGACAAAGGCCTATTATCAACAATATATAAAGAACTCAAAGAGATCAGCCTCCCCAAGTTTAAAGACCCAATTCAAAAATGGGCAACTGAAATGAACAGACACTTCTCAGAGGCAGAAGTCAAAGCAGCCAAGAAACATATGGAGAAATGCTCAACATCTCTGGTCATTCGAGAGATGCAAATGAAAACAACACTGAGATTTCATCTCACTCCACAAAGAATGGCCACGATCACAAAATCAACCAACGATAAATGCTGGTGTGGCAGTGGGGAGAAAGGAACCCTTCTCCACTGTTGGTGGGATTGCAGACTTGTGCAACCATTGTGGAGATCTGTGTGGAGATTTCTCAGAAAACTAGGACTAGGGGTCCCATTTGACCCTGCTCTACCCCTGCTAGGAATATACCCAAAAGAATTTAAAAACTCACATTGGAAAGACAGATGTACACCCTTGTTCATAGCAGCTCAGTTTGTGATACCTGAGTCTTGGAAACAACCCAAATGCCCATCAACTGGAGAATGGATAAAGAAGATGTGGTTTTTTTTACAAAATGGAGTATTACTCTGCCATAAAGAATGACAAGATCGATCCATTTAGGTGCAAATGGAGACACCTGGAGGATATACTATTAAGTGAAATCAATAGATCACAGATAGACAATATCCGGATCTTCTCTTTGGCATGAACACCTATAGATGCAAATGAGTTCTAGAAAGTAGGACAGCTTTTATAGAGTGGAATATTTCTATAGGAAACTTGGTGTGGGAATGTGATGAGGGGAAGAAATAAATATGATACAGAAAGAAAATAAAAGAGCATGTAAAAAGGGGGGAGTGGGTAGGGATATGGGTAAAAATGAGAATTAACTTGTGGCATATACTGGTACAAATTTCCCAATGTTATGTGTGATTTTGAGATGTATATAAATTGTACCAATAAAGAATTCAATTAAAAAAACTACAGAGGGGATATATATTACAGTGAGTAGCCATTGTCCTTTTTTTTTTTTTTGAGACAGGGTCTCGCTTTGTATTTCGGGCTGGCTCTGAGCTCACTATGTAGCCTAGGCAAGCTTCGAACTCAGCAATCCTCCTTTCTCTGGCTCCCGAGTGCTGGGATTACAGGCATGAGCCACCACTTCTGGCACTGTGCCACTGTTCTTTTGATGAGCATTTGGAGTAATTCAAATTTCTGCTGTTTTATATATAAGGCTGATGGAAACATTCTTATGCATGCCT
The DNA here is from genome assembly GCA_004025085.1 of Thryonomys swinderianus. Taxonomy (NCBI): domain Eukaryota; kingdom Metazoa; phylum Chordata; class Mammalia; order Rodentia; family Thryonomyidae; genus Thryonomys; species Thryonomys swinderianus. The sequence continues at coordinate 15,597 of PVIC010038406.1, read as the reverse complement.
TTTTGAGTGAATTCATTTCTCTTGTATAGAAATTCAATAAAACTTCTAAATCATCAAGTAGATCTATGTTTAACTTAATAGAAACTTCCAAAATGTTTTCCACACTTGTTTCTATTGTGCTTAGATGTCTTAATGTTTCCATGTCATGTTAATTATCTCTCATTTTATATCAAGACATCACTAACAAATGTGCTATCTTGGATGATTGTGGGTGTTACATGGATGTTATAATGACATATATCTATATATACAGATATATATCTTTAATAATATGTTTTTGCTTGCAATGCATACACTCCAACAATATTTTATACATTGTCCTATGTCAAACATGTCTTTTCACTTTTTTCTCCCGCCACAAAAATCCATATGCACATGTCTGATGTAGATAGGTAAGAGTCTCTCAATAGTTTCTGAAACTATTGTTTATGAGAGGACAACCTACAAGATCCTGACAATTTTCCCCTAATTTAGAGACTCATTAAATTACTTTTGATTCCTCAATATAGGACAAGAGAGTTTTCAGCCTTTTACAATCTAGATTCAAAGAAAGAACAGGAGTGACACATGTGGGGTTTGTACTGAAGTACTCCGGCTTGAGGCTCATTTTACTCATTATTGCAGTTCTGCAACCTGTGCTGGATATGAGAAATCTATTCTGAGTCCCCGTTGGTAGGTGGCTGGTCTAATATTTGATGCTGTAACAAGGCCGAGAGAAGATACAATTGCTTACTCTAAAGAACCATCTCACTAACACCTTAGACAGGCAGTAGAGTAACACTTGGCAGCACACAAGACTGAACGAGCAGTACATAGCTCTTTCCAGTGATGGATATTTATTTATGTTAGAACTACTCTTTGGCTTCCATAATGCCATCAGGGAAGCCAGAATATTCAATTTAGTATCCATATTCCCTGTTTTCTGTTCTCCTCAAACCATACCATTTAATTTTTACCTACATTCTATGTCGTGTCTTCAGCCATTTGTATAGGATCAATTAATTCACTTTATTCATACTGGAATAATAATCTAAAGTTTGACTTTTGTGAAGATAGCGATTAATGTAGCAAGTACACTTTAACAGTGGATTTTAGAAATCACGGTTGGTTGATAAGTAATGGGGGTACATCTGGTGGAATAGTCTTTTGCTTTGTTCTTGTTGTTTACTTTATTTTATTTTTTTGAGACAGGGTCTTGCTTTGTAGTTCAGGCTGGCCCTGAGTTCACTATGTAGCCCAGACTAGCCTCAAGCTCACAGCAATCCTCCTGCCTCTGCTTCCTGAGTGTTGGGATTACAGGTGTGAGCCACCATACCCACCTGGAATAGTTCTTTTAATACCTTCAAATGGCTCTGTGAAGAATTAACTTATTATGTGGGAGATGTTCCTGGCAATAAAACTATCCTGATGCTATAACCAATGCTATTTATTCCTTTCAGTCCCACAAATGCTTTTCAGACAACATAGAGTTCAGTGAGAGTCAAGGGAACAGACTAGCAGGCCAGGAAATAATCAAAAGTATTTTTAAGACTTCATTGTATGTATTAGCCTACTTACAAGGTAAACTTATGTTAAGATCCTTATAACATATTTGGTTTCTAAGAGAATTCTTCCTGATCCTCTTTACACAAAATCCAAAGTAATTTCTAAAATATGACACCATTAACAATACATAATATAACCTTTTAGGATGCTTTTGAAGGCAATACCAATCAGGACATAAGAAGAATAGGCAAGTTGGACCATGGAACATTCTAGAATGCAGACTTCTTATAAAATTTGGTCATCTTTTTTAAAGTTTATATTAAATAAGATTAAGTTGTAACAAAATATGTAAAAAACTTTAAAAGAGTTTTGCTAGGAGTGACTCCCTAATAATCAGAACCATTTCCTCTTCTTCCTGAGCACCCAGTTAGACAGTTTCCTGACCTCGCTATGTGTGGCCAGAGTTAAGTGTGACCATGTGACAGAGAATCAGCCAACAATAGAGTGGTGTGTATTATTTCTAGGTCTGGACAGCAAAAGTTCACAAAGAAGAAAAAAATTAGTAAAGATGAAAAAAGCCCTTTGTGATTCTTACCAGAAGGGGGGGGGGAACAATTCACTAAAAACAAAACAAAATGTTAATAAACAACAACAAAATTTCTCAAATTAAATCTGAGAGACACATCTGCTAACAAATGGAAGCACCAAAACCTGGAAGGAGTTGGTATTAGAACAGCTTCACAGTTGATGTTAATTTCTCATTCAGCGGCTGAGGGTGTCTCTCAGTGGAAGAGCATTTGCTTAGTCAGTCCTGGAGTCAGTCCCCAGAATCAAAATTTTTAAAAACAGAATATTCTCTCATTCAACTCAGTTGCTTAACTGATCCTAGAAATAAGAGCCTGAGAAACTTGATATATGCTATTACAGGAAAGAGATAGATAACTCCATTCAACAATATACTGAAAGGTCTTGACACATGGCAGATGATAAATAAAGGAAGACACGTAGGTTTTAAATTGAAATGAAATGTTCATTTACAAGTGCACTCTTTCATTCACTCTACTCTCTATTGTTTCATTGTGGTGATATTTACCCAGTCAACTGCTGGTTCTACTCATGGGACATGATGAGACTTCTGTAGCAGCTACCTTATGTCCAAAGTGCTAGGCAGTATTCAAATAAAAAATGAATGAAAAGACTAAATTTTTGAATATTTATGTTTTTAGTCTGGGAAACTATTCCAAACATTAGCATAGAAGCAAAACATTGGAGTTGAAGAATTGGAATTGAAGTTGGAGGAAAGATGGTCCAGAGACAGGACAGTCTGAACAAAGCAAGGAAGGACTAAGAGTTGTGAAGAAATTAAAGTCGGTCAAGTTCTGTTGGTTTTTGACACAAGAAAGCAGAAACTAGAGCAGAGTAGTGTTGTCCAGGTGGAAAAAATGTTTGTTTCCTAAAAGCTGCTGTGGACTTCTGTGAAATGGGGAACCTGGTGTTAAACAGGTTACTTTGAATGTTATCTCTGTAGAATATATTGCAGCAAATGATGGAAGAATTTTGTAGAGGTAAACTACACACAGAAATTTGTTTATGGCAGTCTAGAAATTTGGAAGTGATGGCTTGGTCTAGTGCAATAGAAATGGTGATTTAAACCAATGTGTTCAAACTGGAAAATCTGGAGATGAAATTAATGGGAGTTGGGTTGCATATACGGGCAAGGGAGAGGGGATGGTAAAGAAAACTGGACATTTTCTTTTTTTGGCTTTTTTTCCCCTCTGTGTCTCTGTCTCTGAAACAACTCCTTAATTAATACAGCCACCCATTTCCTCAGAGGTGAATGACTAGGGAAAGGCCTAAGGAGGTCAGTTTTGACATTATCTTTCGTCTACCTACAAAACAAGCAGGTTCAGATATTAAAAACATAGTGCAAAATGTAAGGAAGTGTCTCAAATAAATTAATAATACTTAAAGCCTCAAGAAGAGAATATTTATTCTGAAGTAAAGATCAAAGAATTGATAGAAAGAATGTACAAATAATATGCTTTATATTTTTTCATGGCTTAATATAAGGAAAATAAATCAATTACTTTAATCCATGCTTGTGAAGTAAATAGTCTCATTCATAATAATTCAAGTAGATTATTCCTTTTCTTTCTTTCTCTTTCTTTCTCTTTCTCTTTCTTTCTTTCTTTCTTTCTTTCTTTCTTTCTTTCTTTCTTTCTTTCTTTCTTTCTTTCTTTCTTTCTTTCTTTCTTTCTTTCTTTCTTTCTTTCTTTTCGGACAGGGTCTCACTTTGTAGTTCAGGCTGACCCTGAGCTCACTATGTAGCCCAGGCAAGCCTGAAACACAGCAATCCTCCTGCCTCTGCCTCCTGAGTGCTGGGATTATAGGCATGAGCCACCAAGCCCGGCATTTGTGGTTTGTGGTACTGATTGCTGGTGGGTTTGAGACACCACACCTAGTATTGTTGTATGTGGTTACCAGGGATCAAACCAGGAACCTTGTGGTTGCTAGGCAGGTGCTGGAACCACTGAACTAAATCTCTGGCCCAGTCATACATTATTTTATAATAAAGCCAAACTTTTCTCCTGAAAGATGGCTTTGATACAGAAAAAACACAAATGAAATTTTACAAAAACTCTGAAAGTAGCAAATAAGAGAAAGGAAAATTATTTACACTGTGCATGGAGAATTATTTATTTATTTTGGGGGTCTGATTTGCATTTATTTTATTTTTAGTTGATTTTATTGGTTTATTTTATATATACATACAATATGATCATATTTAGCATTGAGAACTTGTACCTGCACATGACACATCTTGATTCTCAGTTTTTCCTTTTTCCCCTGCCCTTCCACAATCCCCACCCCCCATACACATAAACTTTGTTTCCTTTATTTTTTTACTATCAAGTTTTTTTCTCATAGAAAATTATTTTTGTTGAAATTTTATTTTGTTCGTTTTGTTTGTGTTTTATAGGATTAATTTATCTTAAAATTTATTTATCTTAAAATTCACTGAAAATTAAAAGGGAGGAATGGAGTTAGCTTACCCAATTTTTACCAAGGGACAGAAGTGTTAGTCATTCTGCCCATGACTATCATTGTATCCTGTCTTTTCTTTTTATGTGATTTAAAAAATAATTCTTATAGACACTCTAACAGCTGTTCCTCAAATGTATAATAACAACATTCAAAACTCTGATGACCATACTTTGAGCCACTTATGGGGAAGCACCAAATTTAGATGACAAAAATAAACACACACATTTATTCTTTCCTGTCAATATATTAGAAGAAAAATACTGATGTAATACATTCAAAAAGATCACTAATTTGGAATAAAGGAATAATCTGTCCCCAATTATCTTGTCTCCTGCAGAGATGAGAAGTATGCTTCTTCGTGTCCATCTAATATTAAATTAATTGCAAAAATGCTGTTGGCAGTCTGAACTGAAAAGAGTAGGAAATTCCATTACAAAGAAAACTCACATGTTACCCACCTGCTTAATTTCCTAATATTTTTCAGATGGATTGAGCAGTGAGATGGGAATCGATGTTCTGTTCTGACCTTAAGGGGTCATGCTGCTTAAATAGCATCTGAATTCTTACCCCTCAGAAATTTAATATTGATCAGATGGTTTGGGTCCAAGAAACATAAAGCGTGTAGATAACAATTTCTGGAGAGCAGCCGTGAGTCTGCCTGAAGCAACACCCTCCTAGAGTGAGTCCAGGGCCACCGGGCTGTTGCTATGACTGATGAGGCTTCGTGTTCAGCAACTTTCTACTCTAGCTTTTCTTCTCCTGGAAGAAAACGTAGATGGTATTTTGTCCAACCCACATTTAAAAAAATAAGAATTTTGACCCAGTGCTAAGATAGGCTGGGTGAAGCAAAAGGACGAAAGAGGGGGGTGAGGAGGAGAGGGAGAGAGAGAGAGAGAGAGAGAGGCGATGGAAAAAGGGAGAAACAGGAGGAGAAAGAGAGTGAAGTTTGGAGGAAGGAAGAAAAAGAAGGGGAGATAGAAGGAATTCAGACATGGTGACACTGAATAAGGCTTTTGGGGCAAAAAAAGACACATTTGGCGATTCACCTAATGTGACTGGAATTCAGGAACTGTGCACTGTGCGCCAAGTTCCCGTGACATAACTAAGTGCATACAGGGCGTCTGGGGCCTCAAGAGCATCATGAGCAGACTCGTCTCCTGGGTGTCTGGCCCGCTTGCCAATCCTCTTGGCACACTGGCCTTTGCCACGTCGCATGTTGATGGTGTGCCGTGGGCACCTGGCAGGGTGAGAGGATGTGTGGAACAGTAAATGATATGGCACGCGGGAGTGCACCACTCAGAGGAGGCACAGAATTTACTAGCAGGTCTGTGCACCTGATGAGTGCTAGTGTAAAATGTTTTAAGGGATTCCTGAAACAGATGTGAAACTGACCAAATTCATCTGTTAAAAAGAGGATATCTCTATCTGCATCATGCAGAGACAGATTAGAAGAGATGTGTCTGGAATCTTATGAATGATTCCAAAAATCCTGTTACAGATGACAAAACTTGAATAAAGCAGAAGGGTTTTGATGGGGAAAAACTGATATATTTTAGAGAAAGATACTGAGCGGGTAGAATCAATTAGCTCAATGATTATTTGAAAAGGCAAAGAATCCTTAGCTATCCATCCATGTCTTTCAATCATCAGATTCCTAGCTGGGTTACACACCCTGGCCTCTGTGCACTGAACCAGGGCGAGCTGCTTTGGTTCTCATCAATGGGATATGACAAATGTGTGGGCCATTTCTGGAGGATGAGGCTTTCCTCGTCATTTTTCCTCCTTTCATAGGCTGCAGACCATTGCTAAGGAGGGCCTTAGAATGACAAAACCAACAGATGTAAAGAACATTGGTCCTGGAGTCATTGAGTGGACTCTAGACACCACTGGTTCAGAGGGGAAATCCTTGCCCTGGAGTATTATAGATGCAAGAAGTACCTTAATTTAGGCTTGGAGTCATGGTTAATTTTACACCAAACTAAAGATATGCTAATAGGATGGCGTAAGTCCAACTACCCCAATATTGGTGCCCTCAACTTGTATACAAGAGTTAAACCCTTGTGCTGGGTGAGGACACAGGAAGTGCTGGGTGGAATCAGAAAATGGACCTCCTCCAATGCCCAACCACTCAGTTCTTGGATCTGCAACTTTCCCAGCCTCAAGAGCCCTGAGAAATGAGCATGTACAGGGTACGCCACCCATTGTACAGCATTGTCTATAGCCATATAAATAAGCTAAGATGGTGCTGAAATTAATTGTTTCTAGGGTGATGGTGAAGGGACACAGCCCCAGTCCTCAGGTCCAAACACTGTGATGATCTCCCCTTCCATTTAGAGTAAAACTCAAAGTCGGCCTGCTCTCTATGGACCTGCAGGATGTGACCTGTGTTACCGCCCTTCCTTCTCATTTCTTCTCTCATAAAATCCAGCCTCATGCAAACCATGCAACCTCTGACTCACATTCCTTCTGGCTGGGATGCTGTTCCTGATATGCAAAGTCAAACTCCTATATCTCTTTCAACTCTTTGCTCACATAAGCCTTTCTACCCTAATAATTCTAAGACAAGTCCTACACCACTAACTCCATTTAAAGCTGCAAAACACACATGGTCCAGGAACTACTGACTACTTTATCCTAGTGTGAAAAAAGTAATAATTATGGCTTTATAGCAAAATGTTTTTTTTTAAATTATTCTCTTTGTGTGTCTCTCTCTGTCTCCCTCTCTCTCTCTCTCTGTCTCTCTGTCTCTGTCTCTCTCACTCTCTCTCCACCTCCTCCTCCTACCCCTGAAACCTTCATAAAGGGGAAGGAGTTTTATTTGTTAACTGAAGTAATCTCAAGCCTAGTATGACTGAATGACTCTTTTCATGTGAATAAGGGAATGAATGAGCATTGGTCATATAGCTGAGGACAACCAAAAAGCATTTGGAAATGTGGGTTTGAAACTCAACCTAAACTAGCTAGTTAAGAATCAATTTCTCACATTGGGAAAGTAAAAAAAAGTAGAGGGATGATGGAGATGGAAACTAAAATGTGCACCAAGAGGTGAATTCGACGATCTTAGTAACCAAAACCATACAAGAGAAGAGGAGCCAGAAATGGGGTCAGAGAGAAAGAAAGAAAACTGGAAGAAAAAGATGAAGAAGAAACATTCAATAGATGTGCATTTAAGAGTTCAGCTGTCTTGAGTCTGAAAAACCGAGAACTTATTTCTGCCTTGATGGTGATGTGGATATTAGCTGGAAAGTCCTAATGCAGGAGCACATTTCAGACTGTCAAGGAGTTTTAAATCAGAATGTTGGGACATAATCACTTAGAAATAAAAGAAAGGAAGCAATAAAATGAAGGAAGCCAGGAAAGAATGAAGGAAGGAAGAAGGAAGGAAGGAAGGAAGGAAGGAAGGAAGGAAGGAAGGAAGGAAGGAAGGAAGGAAGGAAGGAAGGAAGGAAGGAAAACAGGAAAGAACAGTGAAAGAATATAGTACCAAAATGTTTAAACATAGCCTTACAGATGAGCTCAATATCCTTTGCTTACTTAATGACTTGCTTTATTGGACTGGAGATTTAGCTCAGTGGTTCTGATGCCTGCTTGGCAAGCACAAGGTCCCAAATTTGATCCCCTGTTAATAATAATAAGAAAAAGACTTGCTTTATTCCCTTTCTTCAGTAACACATTCATAAAAATCTATAAATGTTCTGAAAAATTTCTATCTCATAATAGACATATGTTATTAATTTCAGTGAACTAAACTGTACTACAGTGATGTTTCAAGGTCAAAATTTATGTGGATATAAACTGAACATAAGATTAAATTTTATTAATCAGTCATAATTCTTATATCAATTGAATATATTACATTGGACTATATATTCATAACTTCTTTCATAAACAGGAATATATTGGTCACATATTCCTCCTTTCCATATTCACAGACCTATTATTGTTAGATTATCTGCCTTTCCCTGGAAAACAAGATGTAAGTATGATTACATTTTACTGGTAATGTTAGATATTGGTTAGACATGTCTTTTAAAAAAATTTTATCTTTATTGGTACAGTGTATATACACATCATGGCCACACTCAGTATTGGGAATTTGCACCAGACATGACACAATTTAATTGCCATTTTCTCCCATTCCCCTACCCACCCCACAACCCTACCCCTAAATACATAAGCTTTGTTGCCCTTTCTTTATTACCATCACATTATTTCCCTATCCCTCATTACTCACTGCTCCACCACATTTCTTTTTGAACATTTTCTATTTCACAAAATCTTTCATACATTCTAGAACTCATTAACATCTTCAGTTTCTCATACCAGAGAACAGATACAATATGTAACATCTGTAACCTATTTATTTCACTTATGAGTATGTTCAGAAGGTGTGTCCTTTTGAATATAAATGACTCAAACTTATGATTCTTTAAGGCAGAGTAATACTCCATTTTCTAGAAAAACCACTACTTCTTTACCCAGTCTCCAGTTGATGGGCTTTGGGTTGCTTCCAAGATGGTTAGATGTGTGTTACTAAAGATGCTATTTTGCAGCACAAGCATATCATCTTAAATCATGCTTTAGAGAAGATATTTATAAGCCTGATATTGTATTATGCCAGTTACGTTTACTAGCAGAGCTATAAATATATGTAGGGGCTATAAATTGTGGTGATTATTCAATTTGTACAGTCACATGTTAATTCTTCCCTAATATTTCTTCAATATAGTTAATTATAACTTACCATCACAAAGAAAAAATTACAATTGAGAGGATAAGACGGAACCTTGCAGGAACTGCATTTGGAAATCTAAAGTAGATCGAGAATTTCAAATAATTCTTCCAAAATGATTCTTGTTCTGAAAAGATAACACAAATAAGTAAAGGAAGATTATTTTCATACATTCATATACTTTGTAAAATAAATTCATTTTCAAGTTAAAAATGTCATAAATAATGTAAGGAGAAAATTGTATTTAGACTAAAAATATTAATGAATTTTTAATTACAAAGGTTTTTTAATCTTGTAAAATGTAAATGTTGTAAATCAAGAGATAAATTTTAGGGCTGGAGATTTAGTTTAGTGTTTCCAGAGCCTGCCTAGCAACCGAAAGATCCCTGGTTTGATCCCCGGTAACTACATACAACAATACCGGGTGTGGTGACTCTTGCCCACCAGTAGTCAGTGCTACATACCACAGTACTGGGCCTGGCGGCTCATGCCTATAATCCCAGCACTCGGGAGGCAGAGCCAGTAGGATTGATGAGTTCAAGGCTACATAGTGAGCTCAGGGCCAGCCTGAACAATTGGAATTTTACTATTGTCTAATATTTCTAGGAAATTGGCATCAATATCTGATATTGATTGGCATCAATATCTGATGCCAATTTCCTAGAAATATTAGACAATAGTAAAATTCTAACAGTGCAGAGTATGGTAAATATTCAATTACTATGCTAACGTTTTTTTGAATTTATGTATGAGGCACACTGTATAGTATTTGCTTTTCTGTATCTGGCTTTTTTCACTTCCCAGTTCATCCTCCAGTTCCAAATATTATGTTGCAGAAGATGGAATTTCATTTCTCTTTATGGCTAATACTCACTGTATATACATGTATCACATTTTTATCCATTCATCTCTTGATGGACATCTAGGCTGATTATATATTGTGGCTATTTTGAATAGAGTCACTATAAACGAGAATATGCAGCCCTTTCATATGCTGATCTAATTTCCTTTGGGTGTATACCCAGAAGAGAGATAGGCGAATCATATAGTAGATCTATTTTTAGTCTCTCAAACTATTTTCCGTTGTGGCTCTACTAATGTACATTTCAATCAAAGTGTTGGAGGATTCCATTTCAACATTTTTATCAGCATTTATGCTTTTATTATTTTTATAATAGCCATGCATACTGGAATAAGATGTTATCTTAAGATAGTTTTATTTCATATTTCTTCAGTGGCTCATCATATGAGTATTTAAAAATATATCTTTAGTCATTTGTATTTTCCCCCCTCCTTCTTCGCCTTCTTCCTTGTCCTCATTATTTAAAATAGGATATTCCTACATATTTCATGCTGGTCTTGAACTCATTGTTTAACCTCTCCTGGCCTCAAACCCACAGTGATCCTCCTGCCTCAGCCTCCCAAGTGCTGAGTTTACAAGTGATCACCACCATCCCCCACTTTGTATTTCCCCTCTTGGGAAAAATCTAGTCACATCATTTATCTATTTTTCATTTGGAACCTAAAATTAAAATAATAATGATAATGATAATAATATAACACCATTTACAATGAGTGTCAAAACTGAACTACTTATGGATAAATCTTAACACAGCGATTCACAACATAACATTGTTTTGGTCAGTGGCCAACCACGTACACACAATCGTGTAGCCCTAAGATTATACCCAGTGGTGATGTCATACCTGTATTTGGATGTATCTTCTGGGATGTTCATAAAATGACTAAATCACCTGAGGATGTATTTCTTGGAAAATAATCCCCCCCCCCTTTTTTTTTTTTTGAGACAGGGTCTCGCTTTGTAGTTCCCGCTGGCCCTGAACTCACTATGTAGCCCAGGCAAGCCTGGAACTCAGCAATCCTCCTGCCTCTGCCTCCCTAGTGTTGGGATTACAGGTGTGAGCCACCACGCCCAGCACTGTGGTATGTGGTATTGATGGCTGGTGGGCGTGAGTTACCATGCCCAGCATTGTATGTGGTTACCGGGGATTGAACTCAAGACTTTGCACTTGCGATGCAGGCACCGGAACCACTGAGCTAAATCTCCGGCCCTATTTTTTAGCAATGCATGGATGCATATACAAATCTATGCACAGAATCATGAAACACTGATGAAAGGAATCAGAGAAAATCCAAATAGGTGAAGAACTACACTGTTTTCATGGATTGGAAGACCCAATATTAAGATACTCTTTCTCCCTTGTTTTTTTTCTATAGATTAAAAACAACATTAATCAAAAGCCTAAAAAAGTTTTTCTTTAAACATCAGCAATGAAACTTTAAAATTCATACAAATTTAAAGGAAATAAAATAATTACATAGAGACTGGCAGTAGATCATAGCCTCTCAGTGAACTGGAATTTAGATATATTGAAAACAAATACAATGCAAGAATAAAGGGAAGAGTTCCTGAATGGAGAAACAGCAAACAGGAGAGATAGAACAGGCCTATCTTACCCAAACCAGAAGGGCTATAATGAAGATAAAAGAAGCAATAAATGCTGATGAGACTATGAGGGAAAATTACCCATTCTCCACTGCTGATGGGAATTAAATCAGTACAAGCACTATGCAAATCATTTTGGAGTTTCTGCCAAAAACTGAAAACAGATCTTCCATTTGATACAGCTCTACTATCCCTTGGTATAGAAATTCAACTAGCATACTATGCAGATCCTTCCACACCCCTGTTTATTGTGACACAATTCTCAGTAGTCAAGATACTGAATCATAATAATTGCACACCAGTAGATGAATAGATTTAAAGTATGATATACAGTGACGCCCCAGCTCTTTTAACTCCATTCATTCTAAATTTGGGCTCGAAGATCAGAAGTTCATAAAATGAGCATATTTTCCCCGTATGAAATAATAGAGAATTAAATAATTGGTTCATGGCCCCAAAATTATAAATTTATTTTTCCAAGACTTTGAACAAAGTCCACAATGTCATTTTTAATTTTTTATCGTGGCTCTCACAGTTTTCTTCTACCTTTACTTCTTGTACCATTAACTTTCTTTGGAGCCGTGATTATATTTTACACAAATAAAGCACAAAAAAGCATCGTGGCAAATATTTGAACGCACCGATACCAGAGCTGTACGCTGCCTGAGCAGGAGGGGGGCCCGGTTAGGCTAAAGTGTCGCCCTTTCCTGTCCTGGTAAGAAACTCCCCGCATCTCACTCTTTGGCTTCACAGTTCTTTTCAAGCTGGATTTTAGGTTCTGCTGTTGAGCAAAGTTACGACCACCCAGCAGATGTTTTTTTTTCTTTTTTAATGTTGCTGTTCCAGTAGTGGAAAGCTCTACACACAATGGAATATTTAGCTGTAAAGAAGAAAACAACTTTGATACTCATAAGGAAAGGATGGATCATCATATTGAGTGAGACCAGTCAAACTCAGAAAGATAAAGATCTAATAATATCTAGAAAGGATAGACATGGAAGAAAGGAAGGCATAGGAATCACTGAGTTAAATCCCTTGCCCTGATTTTTTTTTTTTTGTACCAGAGATCGAATTTGGGATTTTGCACTTTCATTCCTCTAGAATGAGAAACTGAAGATGTAAACGGGATCCAGAAAGTATGACAGGGTACTGTGAAACAGGAAGACAATTTTCAAAGGGAAAGTGAAATTGGGAGGACGGGGGAAGCAAAGAGGGGAAAGAAAGAGTTGAATGACAAAAAGGAAAAAAACAGGAACAAAGCTTGTGTACGTGGGCTGGAAGTTGTAGGGAGGGAAGAGGAATGGGAAAAAATGAGAAGAAATACCAGGTATAGGTACAAATTCTCAATGAAGAGTATGATCATAATGCATAACTAATATGTATCAATAAATTGAACAAAGGGTTAAATATGTAGAAAGGATATGGAGTTAATTATGTGAAAAAGTAGCGTTAGTAATTGTAGAAAGTGGTCTTTTTTGTATAGTTTCAGCTCTGTATTTAGTTAAAATAATACAGTAAAATATTAAATTGGCTCATTAAATATCAAAAAAAAGAAAGGGGAAAGAGCTGTTTTTAGACAAGAGGAAGGAAAGAAGTCAGAGGAGAATATAAAGGACAATAATAAGGAGATAAGTATTATCAACATGTTTACAATCAAATCAATATTTTGTAAAATTATAGATGCTAACAATAAAAGGGGGGAAAGCAGTGAAATATACTTAAAAACATTTTTTTAAAGCCAAAGGAAATTAATTGATTAAGCAGGTCAATTTTACAATGATGAGCAAATGCAAAGACCAACATAGAATTGGAAAACTAAGCACCTAAGACCATCGCTATGGGATCTGAAACCCACCCAAGAGGACAGTCTCAGAAAACTACCCCCTCCTCTCTACAATAAAGAGAAAATACTGTCAGGTGGTGGGAAATATTAATACCAGTTCGTCAGCAGCAGATCTGCACTACAGAAAATGTTAAAGATATTCTCACAGATAGAAAACAAAATAATATTAGATAGAAATATGAAACTACCTGAACAAGAAATCATAAATAGCACATAGAATAATATACATTTTTTTCTTATTTTTCAAATCTTTTAAAAGAATTTGGCTAAGGAAAATTACATGTGTGTGTGTATAAACATATACACATATAATATATATATATACACACAATACTGCATATAAGTAAATATGTGGCAATAGCACATATAGGAAGAGAAAAATAGAGGTAATTATATGACTATACTGTATGTGAGGTAGTCTAAAATTATTTAAAGGTAAAGATACATTTCTATAACCTTTAAATAATCACAAATATGACAAAAGAAAAATTATAGTTAGTAAAATAAATGAAAGTTTGAAAAAGGGTAATGTATTTTGTGTTGTTCCAGCTAGATAAAATTCTAAGAGTGTCATGTAACATAGAGAGACAGGGCCCATATTAATAGGTGCTTTGCTTGAGATGCAGCCGCAGGTTAGGGAGGAGAGAGGGCTGGGAGGAGGGATTACTGTGGGAATTAGGGCAATTTTAAGAGAAAGGAGATGTGTGCAATCTGGATTACAACGTGGTTTTGATCACATATGAGAAAATACATTGAGGATCAATCACTAAAGGGACTTTTGCACATCCAACTATATCTATTTTAATAAAATATACAAGTAATTAAAATACCCAACTAACTATAATGCACAGGTACAGTACACAATGCACAAGTACATTACACAAGTAATGACAATACCCAAGTGTTTGCCATAAACTTAATTTGCTGGTAACACATGGGTTATTCTGTAGCTCTTCAAAGTACCACTGTCTGTTGTTGAATAATAATCCATTTTGACAGATGCCTGAGAAACTGGGTTCCCTGACAATATTCAGACTATGTTTCTAAGATTTAAACTATAACACATTTAGTTTTTAACTGAAATCACCCAGACCACAAACACCTAATTTTACTCTGGAGCAACATTCTTCCAGGTTGTTTGTAAGAACGCTTAGGATTTTGATTAATATAATTAATATTGACTATATTATGGGAATAAAAGACATTAAAATAAAATATGAAAACAAATATGCATTCTTCTTAGAACTAGAGGGAAGAAACTAACCAATTCATCTCGGTAAAGAAGATCAACTTTCCCAGAGAGTAGATAAGATGTTACTGGGAAGAACTACATTTTTTTTAATTGAATCCTTTATTGGTACAATTTATATACATCTCAAAATCATGTACAACATTGGGGAATTTGTACCAGTATATGCCACAAGTTAATTCTCATTTTTACCCATATCCCTACCCAGCCCCACCTCCTCACCCCCTTTATACATGCTCTTTTATTTTCTTTCTGTATCATATTTATTCCTTCCCCTCATCACATTCCCACACCAAGTTTCCTATAGAAATATTCCACTCTATAAAAGCTGTCCTACTTTCTAGAACTCATTTGCATCTACAGGTGTTCATGCCAAAGAGAAGATCCGGACATTGTCTATCAGTGATCTATTGATTTCACTTATTAGTATATCATCCAGGTGTCTCCATTTGCATCTAAATGGATCGATCTTGTCATTCTTTCTGACAGAGTAATACTCCATTTTGTAAAAAAAAACCCACATCTTCTTTATCCACTCTCCAGTTGATGGGCATTTGGGTTGTTTCCAAGACTCAGGTATCACGAACTGAGCTGCTATGAACAAGGGTGTACATCTGTCTTTCCAATGTGAGTTTTTAAGTTCTTTTGGGTATATTCCTAGCAGGGGTATAGCAGGGTCAAATGGGACCCCTAGTCCTAGTTTTCTGAGAAATCTCCACACGGATCTCCACAATGGTTGCACAAGTCTGCAATCCCACCAACAGTGGAGAAGGGTT
>PVIC010038405.1:0-17630 GCA_004025085.1 Thryonomys swinderianus | reverse complement strand
CGGGTAACAGAAACTCAACCAATGACATCAAAATCACAGATTTGAAGTTATATAGAAATGGTGCAGCGATAAAAATAGCATGGTCTTAGCACAAAAACAGATGTTATAGCTCAGTGGAACAGAATAGATGAAGCAGAAACAACACCAGATACATTCAACTCTGTTCTTTGACAAGGATCCCAAAACACACACTGAAAGAGCCTCTTTTATAAATGGTGCTGGGAAAGTTGGATATGCATTCACGTATATCTGTGTACTAAACTAAAACCGAGATAGATCAAAGAACTAAATGTCAACATGAAAACACTTAATATGTTAGAAGATAGGTAAAATTCTTAATGACACTGGTATAGTTAAGGACTTTCTGAACAGAAACCCAATGGCACAAGAAATAATATGTGTAATCACCAAGTGGGGTAATATCAAATTAAAAGATCCTTCACCGCAGGGGAAACAATTGACAGTGTAATGAAAACTTACAGAAAATGAAAAAAAAAATCCAGCTATTCCTCAGAGAAGACCACTGTACAGAATATATAAACACTCAAAAAGTCAGATGCCCAAATAAAAGAATCAATCAAAAGATGGAATCTGAAATGAACAGAGAATTCTCAGAAGAGAAATGGCTAATCCATAAAAAAATGTTCAACATGGCTGTCATTAGAGAAATGACAATTAAAACTACAATGAGATACCTTCTCACTCAAGAAATAAAATGGTTATCATGAAATCAAATAATAACAAATACTGGAAAGAGGGAGGGAAAAGGGAAGATTCCTTCATTACTGGTAGTAATATAAACTAGTAAAAGTGCTATGAAAAATCAGTAGATTCCTCAAAAAACTAAAATTACAAATTCATTTTGCCCAACTATTCTCCTTCTATCTTTTCAAAAGTTTTAAAGTCATCATATATGCATCTATACTCATGTTATAGCAGTGCAATTTATAATAGCTAAATTTTGGGGATGGTTTATGTGCCCTTCAAGGGATGATGAAGATATGGTATTTACACAATGGCACACTACTCTGATACAAAAGATAAACTTGAATTTATAGATAAATGAATGCGTCTTAAAACAACGCTATTAAATGAAGTAAATCAGACACATAACCTCAAATATCACATGTATTGTCTCATATGAACATACATGAACAAAATAAAAGCTAGTTAATAGGACGTAGGAGGATCTTTTTCAAATGGAAAGGAGAGGAGCAGGGAGAGCCAGCAATGGCAAAGGACAAAGGAAAAATGAAGATATATTATGTACATATATCAACTTTCCATGACAAAGGAAATCATTATGTACTTAAACATGTACTAATAAAAAACTATAGGGACTAAACATTACAAAATAAGATACACTTTTATAAATATACATTTGTATTTATATGTTATTGTTGTCTCTTCGTCAGACATTTCACAGAATTCTCTTATAACCTGTAGTATTGATATTTCTTTCCTCTGGCTATCTAAAATACTGAAAAAATTCACTCTAGAAAAATGAGCAGAAACCTGTATTGCTTTTCCTCACAATATCTAGTACATTGTTCTTCTATATGCATTTTCTGTATGTTATTTGAAATTTTTCTCCTTCATTTGGTAGCCCATCTTTTACTATAAAATCACATCTCACCTGTGTGGTTATTTCCAACTAGTTAATCAACAGTTTGATAGGTTTCATACAAAGTGATTATCTTACATATATGTTGATGACTTAATTGATTTTGAATTAAGCTTCCAACACTAATTTTGTCCTAGATATTTTTTACAGGTTTACATTTATCTTTTTCAAATAAACATATCCTTCTTTTATGTGTGTGTGTGTGTGTGTGTGTGTGTGTGTGTGTGTGTATATATATATATCCTGAATAGGAAATGGAGGAAAACCAAAAACTTGAATAGTAATAACTTATTTATTGCCAAACTAGTCCTTGTTAGGATTTATTAGATATGGTACTAATATTTGCAGGAATACATGCACATATTTAATCTTATACCTGTGTTTTAATTGCTTTCCATATAATAGATAAGATTTTAAATGATGACTTTAAATGTAGATTTGTTTACAAATGCTAAGATGTCAATTATAAGAAATGTAGAAAATAGAAATATATAAAATTTTTAATAACATATTCAGAGAACATCTAAAATTAAACTTCCTATTTTCACATAATTAAGGTTGCATAATGGTTACGAGTGTTAGTTGCTATGTAGTATGAATGTGAATCATACATGTGTATGTATTAAAGTGTAAATACAGAAATATATCCATGATATACGCTTATATGTAGTACAGACTTTACACCGAGTAATATAAGTCACTCTCTATGTATATTTGCTTTGTTTTATTAGTTTAATTTTTGATCCTGAAGAGTAAAGCTAGGGCTTTGCTCATGGCAGGACAACATTCTATTACTGAACTATATCCACAATCCTGCTTTTTTAAAAATTATTTTTCAATGGGAAAAGTTTTTAAAAAAAAAACACCTAATAATAACTACTACTGGTCAGTTTTTTCCATATATGATCTCATGTAGTAATGGAATCTTTCTAAAATTTAATATCACATTTATAGGGTGATATTAAATAATAAGAATAAAAATTCTATGAAATACTTTTAGATGAGTTATAAAAACAATTGTCTTTCTTTTCCTTTCCAGTTTTCCATCAAACATCTTCACAAATTCAGGTAAGACTCCAAGATGTGTTTTTGCTTGTAAGGGTAAGCATAATTTGGTGGCCTTGTGGCTCACAGCACGGGGTTGCTATGATCAACCACGATGCAAAAATAACAGTTAAGAAATGAGAAAAGTTTGCACACAACAGTGCAGGCTTTATGGAGTTTTCCAGTTTCCCTATCATCACAGTACCTTGATCTGCTGTGCTGTGAAAGAAGGAAGGAAGTCCACCTGTTTTGCCTGAAGCAATAATTAAGATCAAACAAAATATGTTTTGTAACAGTAAAACATGACAAGTAAGAGAGGAAACGGCTTTTTCAGCCATGGCAATAGAGTTACTTTCTCCAGAAAGTCTGGATTATTACAAGTGAAGCACAGCGGTAATAACCTAGAGGCAAATCAGATTAAGGAAAAGCAGACAGAAGCAGGTGGTAGAAAGATATTTGCGTTTCTGCAGAATCGGTAATGGTAAGCATTCAAGCCAAATGAAGAGACAGAAAACTCATCAGCATGTGCTGAAAGACTTCTCCTGGCCCTCGTCTCTGAACTCGCATATCCTCTGTCTCATGTTCTGTCCTGAGATTCAAAAGAACCTCGAGAGGAGAACATTTGTAAAACACCAGTCAACTTCGAGTGATACTTTTGTTCTTCAACGTGAGAAAGGCATCCATTGTTAATGTACTTTAAATCATTTTGTATAACTTCAGTGCAAGAGGTTTTTACTAAAAGGAAAATTTAGTGAGGATACTTTCCAACATGAAGACCCAGTGTGCATTACAAATGAATCCACACCCAGGTTTATCACTGCCAGTTTATACAGTGCATTTTGTTAAAAAAGTGGAAATTCTTATTTGAGGGAGGGGTTAGAATTAAGAAGTATTTTGCCACTTCAAGGCAAAGCAACCTGCACCATAAAGAAATTAATACTGAACTGTCATTCTGGCAGACTCTATTCAGCTATGCTAATTATTCCTAAAATATAGTAGATATTTGTGCATATATATATATATATATAAAACAGTAATTATAAATAAAATCAGAATCAAAACAACTCTAACTAGACCATTAGTGGCTTCAAACTCCAACATTTGGAAATATATTCTCAATATAGAGCAATATAGAGAGAATCATAAAATACTTCTAAAATTTGAAGTATCTATTGTCTTTAGTATTAAGCATAATGATAACCAGGTATTTCTTAAATTTTAAATTTGTTGTCAATAATGAATATGATCTAACTTAATTTGAAAATACAGAAATAAGACAATAATTCTTGGAATGTGATACATGCCATTCTATTTAGGGGAGGTTTATCAATATTTTACATCAAGATGACTACAGCATTCCAACACTCAGATGGTCATAGGAATGCTTTAGGCAAAATCAAAATTAATGTATACTCATGATTATAAAGTATATACAATGTTGTATGCAGTTTTAAAATATAGCATTTTAATATAATTTTTTTTTTTTTAGTTTTTTGTATTTCAGGCTGCCTTTGAATTCATTAGTAGCCCAGGCTAACCTTGAGCTTACAGCAATCCTCCTGTCTCTGCCTCCCAAGTGCAGGGATTACAGGAGTGAGCCACCATGCCCAGCTTTTAATATAATTTTAATGGAAAAACAAAGGAAATATAAAGTATTTATACTTACAAAGGGACAAACAGTGAAAAATGAGTTTTGCACTAATATATCTTATACCACTGGGTACAAAATCATTAATATATTTTCCAGTATGTCCTCTAAATATATCCTTTGCATATATATTCTTACAAATCTATGTGTATGTATACATGTGTGTACACAAATGTATAATGTTAAAATATTTGATGTAGAAAATCTATTATAAGCCATTATACTTTTATAAAATCAACATTTGTTGATTTGTTATATATTTTAAACTGTCAGTTAAACAGGCAGGAATAGAAACGAATGTATACTCTCATAATTATCATGAAAAGAAAACTCCATTTAACTTCATACTTCTAGATAAATACTGAATTATCTTCATTAAATTTCAAAATAAGACATCATTTTCTATGACTACTTCTATTTAACTAGAGGACTATATGGTATTACATAAAAAATAAAGTATAAAACTTAAAATCCCCCAAAGAATGCTGTCATTATTTCCATGTCTTAATTGCTCCCATAGAACATCCAAAATATGCCAGATAAAACCATACATTAGTTAGAAAATTTAGCAAGATTGCTACACACAATGCTATTGTCTAAAAAGCTGATGAATCATCCACATGGCTAGAGAACTTTCCTTTAAAACCCAAGATTGTCATATTTTCACCCTCGTGGATGACACAGTTTGTGACAGCTACTGAATCCTGCCATTGTTTCCTTCTGGGATTTGTGTTCCATCCTCTGCTCCACACCACGCACCTTCGACAGTAGCTAGTAGTTCTACTGCGTGGTACTCTCATGGAGCAATGCTGCATTCCCACACCCTATTTTATTATTCAGTCATGCCACCAGCTTTGTTTACCTTATTTCTGGCATGTTCTTTCAACTGATTTGCTAATAATAATTCAGTAGGGTTTGGGGAGAGTATGAAGTTTTATTTCATCAGATAACAGGGATTTAAAACACTTGGGATCTCACTGTCTTCTTGAAGTGTGTTGCACGGTCTGTCAATTTTTCATCAACAAGACACTCGGTGTTTGTTTACAGCAAGAGAAATACAGTCAGAGAGCCTCGTTAGCAAGGCCTGGAACGAACCTTGTTCCCAAGACCTGTCCTTATCTACAAGCATACTTTGCAGTACCGAGCTAATGGTTTGTTCCATGAATAGGAACCTTAGTTCAGTTTAAATCTCCACATCTGTTTGTTCTGCATGTTATTGGATACTCAAGAAGAAGCATCCTAGAATGTTACCATCACCGGATACATTGTTTGCAGTACTCTAGGACCATGACATTGGAACTCTCATGTGTATATTGTAGAGTTACATTCTTCTGAATGAGTTAGCTTGCACAGAGAAAATTCTAATTTTTTATGTTATATACCTTATGACTCAGTAAGAAATCATAAACACAAACTGCCAAGTATGCTTATAAACTTGAAGTTCTGCCTTATATATAGGAGAATTCCATTAAAGTAACAGAAATCCATTCTGATGGAAGATCAATAGACTATTCTGAGTACAAGGAAAAAACATCTACAGCAAAGCTTTATAAATTATTAACAATATTAATACATATCAGCAATAACATTTTTATTTAGTGTCTGTTGATACAAGGCTTTTTGTATAGAAAATATAAGGCCATATGCTTCTATTTCCAGGCACTGCCAAATTGGGGAGAATTCTAGTTCTTCCATCATTCTCCTCCACAGAGCCAAATATACTCGACATGCACTGTAGATTCAATGTCTGTAAATTTCTCCAATCAATCCTTACATGAGACAGAAAAGATTTAATGAGTATGAACTAGTATTTATTTGAGATGTAAACTATTTGTTCAATCTTTTCCAATTCTTCAGAAAAAATAAATTCTTAAGACACAGTGCTGGATGGGCATTTAGCTCAGTGGTTCCAGTGCCTGCCTTATAAGCACAAGGCCATGAATTCAATCCCTGGTAAATAAATAAATACATAAATAAATAAAACAACTCATACATTCAAACATGGTGTATATTGGTGATGCTCAAACTTGTTCATTGACTACTCTTCTATACCATAGCGACTATCACCATCCTCAAACCTATATGTAGGATCTCGCCTTCTTACTCATCTGACCTATTTCCACTGGGGAATAAAATCACTCTTGATAGATCTAAGCCTTTTATTGTTGTCTGAAATAGTAGAGAACTCTGAGACTTTGAAATTTGGCCTATAAGTCTAATAACCAATGTCTTCTAAATAATTACTAACATAAGCCTCTTCATGGTGATAAAATACAGAATGGAAAAAGACTGATATCATGTTTTAAAGATGAACTTATTATCTATGTTACTGAATTCAAAACCATAGCTTCAGAATTGTCCATATGTTCTATCTAACCAGAAAGTAATGTTATTTAAAATTCTAAATATAATGACTTTCATTAATAAACATTGACTAAAGATCATCATTCTGTGTGCTTATATTAATAAATAACATAAAGAAATTTAATTTTAATATTTGAACTATGTATAGGAACTTAACATCAGCACGGTATTTTGAACTATATTTTAAATAAAGAAAGTATTTTGTAGAAGAACAAAGATTACTTTTTTTATCAGTCTCACTTGGGGAGGCCTTTATTTCACCTTCTTGTCCACCCTTACTGGTAAAGAAAGCGCGGCATTTGGTGGGAGCTGAAAACCACGCCAACAAGCTCCACTGCAAACACCGGCGAGCGTGCTGAGCTGCCCCAGGCTGGACCAGGGCTGGACCCCGAGGCCCCCAGCGGACGTGCCGGATTGGGAGCACTGGCAGGACAGACGGGGACCGTGTGAGCACTTGCCTCTTGACTGGAATGGAAAGATATAAAATAAACAGGACAACTAGGAGTGTCTCAGAAAGATAACATGGGCAGACCAAAATCCAGCCCTCTTTACGCATCGCTTTTGAGAAGCCATAATTAAATATATGAACACTGCCCTTAATTCTCCTGAAGGTCTAATGCTTCTGTGCTTCCACAGTATCTTCCAATCTTATATAAACATCTGTAAAAAGCACCAAAAAATAGAAAACTGACACCAAACATATAAGAAGGAACTTACAAATCTTGCCTTTGAAATTTTCAACAGTCAAGATGCGAAATGACATTCCTAAAAGAAAAACACACTAAAGTGGCATATCAAATCCAGACCATCCTTGTTGTACCTGCAACCAAAAATAAATAAATAAATAAAAGCCTTCAGAAAGCTTTCTTCACACTCACCTAACAACTAGTTTCACTACAGGGATCTACTACTAGCTTGCCCTAATCTCAGCCCTCTTACAAAGTTATGTTCTAGGTGTAGATAAAAATGAATTGTCCTCTGGGGAACTCAGCCCTTCCCTTGAGTTTTTTTCCCTTCTGGTGACCTGACACGTCCACAGAATACCCTTTGGCCCTAATGGCTTTTTCTTCAACTGCTGACTGACATGGCCCAGATCTCAAGGCCTCCGCCAAGACATCAATGATGGATCCACAGGTAACAGTGCTAGTGGCCAGAAGACATGTTTCCCTTCTGGTTGGCTGAGAACCAAACTCTCTGTTCTTCTTGAATATTGCATACCTTTGCTTTCTTCATCTATCTTGGATATTTGAATGAACACACTAATAAGAATACCAGAGAAGGCTCCTTTATACTTTTGATGAGGCCATACAAATTTCACTTATTCTTTCTCCTCAATCTCCCACTGCTCTTTACTGATGGACTTCTTTTGGGAAAATTTATTCTACCTCACTATGGGGCAGATAGACAGATAGATAGATAGATAGATAGATAGATAGATAGATAGATAGATAGATAGATAGATAGATAGATAGATGATAGACAGACAGATATAGATAGATGATAGATAGATAGATGATAGATAGATAGATAGATAGATAGATAGATAGATAGATAGATAGATAGATAAAGATAGACAGACAGACAGATAGATAGATATAATATATCTCACATCCTTCTGAACCCTTCCTTATCCTACCGGTCATGTTCCTTCTCCTTCTACTGGTCATGAGACCTTCTCAGGAGTCCAACTCATCACATGACAAGCTGATCCTACTTTTTGGAATGAAAAAAATCCCTCTTGCACAGCCTTAAACCACTAATCTCTCAAAATAGCCCCAAGGGATGCTACTGATTTCTCCTTAACCCTGACAGCCATGTTGGCCTTCAGCCCCAAATCACCAGCCTTCTTAAAGCCCAAAATCTCTTCCTTCCTCTCCCACATTCCCACACAACACTCCCATTCTTCCTGTTAAAAAAAAAGAAAAAAACTGATGGCCCCTTCAGATTAGCCCAAGATCTCCAAAACACTAACAAAGCTATTGGTCCCACTCATTCAGTGGTTCCCAACCCCCACACCATCCTGCTCTGGTTTCTTCCCAATACTTGGTGCTTTACTATTTTAGACCTCAAAGATTCCTCCTTTACTATTCCCCACCATCCTGATTCCTAGCGATTTTTCATCTTTACATGAACAAAACTCACATGGACACCAACAGCCCACATAGTTTTCCTTCTGCTTCTCCTATTGGCCCCATAATGCTTATTAGTCTGTTTCTTCCCTGTATAACTAAGCTATCCAAAAGATTTTTTTCAGCAACTACAAGCAGACATCTTCTAGGCAACTTCCAGACAGGCTTCTGACTACAAAACTTCAAAAGAAACTAAAAAAGAAAAAACTCCATTGCCCCCTCTCAGCAGAAAGTAGCCAAGAAAAGACCAATTTATTTTCTACACACCTTTAAAGCCAGGAATGTTAGCACCCAGACAAAGAGATCATCAATTTTTTAATGAACTCCCCCACAAACTTAGAGAAAAGTAAGTTTCATTTTACCTATTTCAGGAGCCCTCCCAGAGGACGTCAACAGGTGACAGAGAACACATCAGCAGGTCACAAAATTAGCAAGCCACAACCCTACCGTTTCTCTCAGCCACCCTCTCAAAAGCTCACCAAAATTGCCATAACAAAGCCTCCCTTTTCTGTGTGCTGACACAGAGAGGACCCTAATAATATTAGTTATTATTAGAAATAATCTGCTTTAACCGTTGAATGTGTGTTCCTTCTTTCCCACTCACTTCCCTATTATTCATATTATTGGTGTTATTATTTTATGACTGAGTAGATGACAGTAAAATTTAACTAATTCTTATTTGAATAAATAATTCTTAAATTTTTAGAAAATATCCAATTATATTTTCCCACAATAATGAGATTTTGTCAACATAGAACAATGTAACACTTTAGCTTTTAGTCATTAAAATTTTTTAAATATGAAAAATTATAGTGAAGATCATAATTGTAAATTATAAATATTCAATTAAATGTAAGACTTTTTCATTTTAAAGGTATTTTAATTGTAAAATTCTTATTAAACTATTTTAATCATGGTGTAAAGCACCAATAACAGCATATATTTAAGGCAATCATCATTAAACACCAACTGAAAATAGACACAAACATTTTTTCACATGTAAAATACCTAAAGTAACTATAAACCTAGTAGTAGTGTATTTGTAGAGGTTATAAGCTTTGATAAGGGCAATTCTATATTAGGATTAACTTGCACATTCCTCTGACCTCATTAACTTTATTTCTCAGGAATAGTTTAGTTTTAATCTTGCCAAGTGAAACTTAAAGTATAATAGAATCTATGATTGAAAGTTTGGAAATGTTAGATTTTTGACTTATAATAAACCTCATCTTTGTTATTTCTTAGCACTTTTGCAAATTTTATTAATACTCCTTTGAATTAAAAGAAATACTTTATAGCCAGGTGTGGTGGCTCACGCTTGTAATCCCAGCACTCAGGAGGCAGAGACAGGAGGATTGCTGAGTTTGAGGCTTGCCTGGGCTGCATAGTGAGCTCAGGGCCAGCCTGAACTGCAAAGCGAGACCCTGTCTCAAAAAAACAAAACAAAAAAAAACAAAACAAAAAAACAAGAAATACTTTATAGTTGGTAGAATAATTAATCTGTAGAATTGTAATAGAAAAATTACACCAATTATCCCTAGAATAGACAGCACAGTAGAGGCTGGGAAACCATTCCCCTCTACTCACTTGAGTTTGGGAAAAATATGAGTGAATCCTCCTTCCATTATTCTAAGAGAAGTTAAAAAATAAACAAAGACCAAGGCAATCTCTGGGGAGAGTGTAGGTGACCTTGGTCTCGAGTCCCTGCTCTGGGTTCCAACTGCAGCTGAGCCCAGGTGCGGAGACCTAAATTGGAGGCCACCTGTAGCCGACCTACCTGGATGGCCGTGTTCCAGGGACTTAAACTCCGTACTTTGTTCTCCTTGACCCAGGGGTGAACACGGATAAATGACAAGGAGTCAGATTAACATTCAATGATCCAGGGAGCTCTTGCCTCTTCATAGGCAGTGTAGCTGCCTCTAGCATCTAGCTCACCTGACCTTCATCCACCTAACCACAGCCACAGGCAATTAAAGTAAGACAAGATTCTGTTCATCTGTTTTCCAATAACCATTAATACCACCTCTGTAAAACTTAACCTCAGGTGTGTTAACTTTTACCTGCACTGTGCAGTCACAGCACACCTGAGTGCAGCCTTTCTCCTTTGTGCTCACAGAGAAGGCCAATTAGGCCTCAATTCTCCTCTAGCCTTCAACATCAGAGCACGTGCATGTTAGATCCCAAGGCCTGATCATCTGGGCCATTTTGTTTTTCCTCATTCTATACTTGTTAAAGGTTCAAAATGTGCACTGTATCTCAGACATATAATTTAATCAGAATGAACTTTGGGCAAGCCCTGCATGCTACAGTAAAAGCCCCTGAAGGTGAGAAGCCCCTGAAGATCAGTCCCTTATCAATCATTCTTGTCAGTCTTAACGTTAGGCCTGGTCAGTCATAACGAGAAGCACCTGAACTGTTGAGCACTTTATTTAACATTCAGAAGCACAGTTTGTCCTTGTGCTGGGCTTTCTACTTTCCTGGTGTCCCAGCTCCACTTTTCTGTTTGTGCCACATTTTTGTCAGCATGAACCAGGCCTAAGTAACTTTTCCCATGATCTGGAATAAATGTAGCTTCAGTTCTTTTATGACTGGGTGTACATTTGCAATTCCTGGCTCATATACAAGAGCCTGGCATCACCTTGCTAGATCCATTTATGCCATCCATTCCTGGCCATTTTATGGGTCAATTATTGATTCAATGCCATGCTCCTAAGAGGGAACCCAAAGATGTGTATTATACTGAGTAGTGAGGAAAACTTCAGAAATGTTGTGTGCTATGTAATTTTACCAATAGACGAAATTTTGACATATGTCATTGTACCTTAAACTGGTTGTGATGAAAGAAATGTGAGAGACATTTGAATATTATAATCTGATTCTAATCAAGTTTCTTATTACATACCTTTTTTACAGAGAAAATTAAAGCAGGACTTCAACCTTCACAAACCCTGAGAATCATAGAAAGGTGGTCTAGTCACACAGTGAATTTGCAAGTTGTCAACACCAATCAGCGCACTTGCCTTAAATCATCACCAGGACAATGGCTTTCTGCTCACGCACGGTGGAGAAACCTCACCTTCTCACCATAGCTGTACGTCAAAAATGCCAGTAAATTGCCCTCATTCGATATTTCTATCTAATGGGAGGCTAGTTATTATTATATCTAAATTTCTTTCAGAAATTCTAATATAGTGGCCCTTACATAGTGAAAGCATCAGTGAAGAATAGGATATGTATTCTTACTATCATGAGACAACTTGAAGATAATCATAAAGAAAGTTTGTTTGGGGCTGGGGATTTAGCTCAGTGCCTGCCTCAGAAGTGCAAGGTCCTGAGATTGATTCCTAGTAATAAGAAAAGAAAAAAGAAAAGAAAGTTCATTTAGTTTATGAACAGGTACCAAGCAAGACAAAGGGCCCGAGGTAGAGTCATTAGGTCGTCAGTGTCACTGACAAGAACTAAGTCTTACACTTTGACCAGGAAAGGAGTTCCTCAGGGAGAACGGAATACAAACCCTTTCTACAAGAAGGGGTGAATTACAAATGCAGAACAACAACTTCCTCTTTATAGTTAGTTTCCTTTACACTCTATATGCTGAGCATCAACTGGTCATTTTCAACCCCCAGAGCCACTGTGAGAGGCAACCACTAAACAACTGTGCAAGTTCCCAGCTCTGCTCATCCATGAAGTGTTCCGGGCTGAGGGGCCCTGCGGCACCCTCTGCAGACCCCTGCCAACTGGAAGCTGCTTTTCCCTATTTCTTGCTCTCAAGGAACACTTTCCTGACATCGTATTTTGGTCTCTGGCTTCTTTCTTTGACTTCGTGGGACAATGATATTAGAACTTTCAGTGCTGCATACTATCCAGGGAACTTCTAGGCATACTCAGTTGTTGGGGATAGGCCTATCACTTTTGCCATGGTACTTGCAATAGAAGTGTTGTTTTTTATGATGTTAGAGCCTCCAGGAAGGGCACTAGATCTTCAGACCTCACTTTGACTTATTTGATAGTATGTTCTTTACAATGGATATATATTTAGCATTTGCTCTATTATGTTGTGAAGAGCCCAGCCTGTTTTGCTCTGTGAGAACTAAATTGCTCTCCATGTCCATGAAAATTTGATTTTGAAGTTCCTACTCACCTCAAGTCAAAATTTTAACTGGCCTAGCACTCTGCTTAAAAACTGACAAAATGAAACAATTCAAAAGTTTAGATGCTTGGGGTCAGTTTTTCAAAATGTTATTGTTATGATCCATTTTCATTCATTTCCCCACAAATATCCAAATGAAAACAACAACAAATTCATCAAGATCTCATAGCATGCATAGCTTTCCTATTCATTAACCATTTAAACAGAATATAAATGACTACACTGAAAGGATACACAAATTGTACAATAGAGAAATTACACTGAGACAGGGCATATGATACAAGGATGATATATGGACCTCTAGATAATATAAAGGAAATTTTATAATTCCCAACCTGCTTGATATCTGATACACTGAGTTTGTGTTCTCTAAAATGGAAGAATGAATTTTATGGACAATGGAACTTAAGAATAGGAGGTATTGGGCCAGAGGGTTAGCTCAGAGGTTCCGGCACCTGCCTTGCAAGCGCAAGGTCCTGAGTTCAATCCCCGGAAACCACATGCAATGCTGGGCGTGGAGACTCACGCCCACCGGCAATCAATACCACATACCACGGTGCCGGGCGTGGTGGCTCACACCTGTAATCCCAGCACTCGGGAGGCAGAGACAGGAGGATTGCTGAGTTTGAGGCTTGCCTGGGCTCCATAGTGAGCTGAGGGCCAGCCTGAACTACAAAGCGAGACCCTGTCTCAAAAAAAAAAAAAGAATAGGAGGTATTTACTGAGAGAAAGATAGTTTCTGTGGAAGAGAGACAAAAGAGGGTCCAGAAAGCACATTGTCCACACTCTGCTTCTCAAGTGAGTTTTACAGAGCAAAGCCACAAGGTGAGGTAGGTACGAGGTGGGACGAAGCTACAGTAAAGCAATGGGATTACAATAAAGGTCACTTAGGTAATACTGATCCAGTTAGGAAATCACAAGATGTGTATGTGGTGGGACAAAACTATAGTTAAGATTATGAGTATAGGGCCAGAGATTTAGCTCAGTGGTTCTGGCGTCTGCCTCGCAAACACAAGGTCCTGAGTTCGATCCCAGTAACCACATACAATGCTGGGTGTGGGGACTCATGCCCACCAACAATCAATACCACATACCACACTGCCAGGAGTGGTGGCTCAAGCCTGTAATCCCAATACTTGGGAGGCAGAGGCAGGAGGATCACTGAGTTCAAGGCTTGCCTGGGCTACATAGTGAGCTCAGGGGTGGCCTGAACTACAAAGCGAGACCCTGTCTCAAAAAACAAGAAAAAAAAATATGAGTATAGTCCCTTAGGTAATATTGCGTATCAAAGGGGTAGAAATTTAAGAAGGAAGCATATATTCAAGGAAAAAAGATTGTCTCAGAAGGAATGAATAGTGAGGTTTTTGCCACCCCACCCAAAGTGGTTGATAGCTATTTAGAATGTCAATCACAGCCATTCATTACTAGGGGGAGTATGTAGGTGTAGTCAGTTATCTTTCTCTTAAAGCCTAACCAATGCATAAGCCCACAGCTACTGTTGTAAAATGTTCTGATCTTTTGTATTGATTCTTCTGTGTACTCAGATCTTTCCATCTAAAATATTTTTACTAACTTAGCTGTCTGTAATATTCCCTCCTCTGAAGAACAGTCTCTAATTGTGGTTTGGTGAGAAGGGGTATAGTTTCTAATTGCTTTGAGTTGGGGTGGTCGGTGTAGGGGAGACCTTCATCAGAAGCCTTCTCCAGAGAGTTAGTCTGATGCTAGAAGTTATGTAGCCGGTTAGCAGTCTATGAATTTCCTTTAAAAGGTCGATTTGTGGGTCTCACTAAAAAGAGTCTGGCACACTTTGTCCTTGTTCCATTTGTATGATCACTTGGAGTTTGCCAGCCTCTATGAAAAAATAAACATATTTCCCAAGAATTTAGAATATGTAAAATCAAAGAATGAGCACTAAAATGGAAATGAAAGTTGGAGAAAGAACCACATCTAGAAATTGCTTTAAGGGAATGGAATAGCGTTGGAACCAGTTGGCTCTTTGAACTTCTACTGATGGAAGTTATCCATAAGTTTTATATTTCTTGTCATAGTTCTTTTTAGTTTCACTAAAATAAAAATGGAGAGATTTGTAGTTTGAAGGACAATTATAACTAAAGAACGTAGAGTCTTGTTGAGCTTTCGCAGATTTTACCATTAGATTTTAGCCTCACTGAATCATAACAGTATCCAGTTATTGGTGTATCTGGAAACCACCAGGAGTCAGTGATTGGAGCTCCTTTTTATATTGTTTGTATACATTCTTTGGTTATACTTTTCTTCTTACTATTTAAGACAAAGTTAGAATGAGGCCTGTATTGACCAAAATTAATCATTTGCTGTATATTAAAGTCTCTAAAGTCTCTGCAAGCATTAATTTTGGAATCATGTATAGAACCTCTTGGCTCTTCTGTTAGTATCAGCTGCCAGAATGGGTCATGGCCTTGCTTGACCATGTTGATTTCTGTAGAGACATAGAAGACTTTTCACTCTCAGTGATACTCCTTTGGAACACTGTGCATTTGTTTGTTCTTGTCCTTTGGGGTCCTGCAGTCTCCAGGCTCATAAGGTTGAGTGACTCACAAAAGTTGTAGGATCCCTTAGAAAATGTTCACTCATGTCTTAGGTTCTCATTGACCTTGGAAGGCCAGGACCAAAATATTGCTGTCCTCATTCCAGTAACCTGTCTGCTTCTGGTCTCCAGATGCTAGTTGTTGAAGAAGCAGAAAAGAAGATAGTGACATCAGTACTGGAGTGGGAGCAGTGAGCTTAAGTATTTATCTTTATATGAGGCATCTTGAAATGTAAACTAGAGCTAGAGAACTATTATTTCTTATCAACCATAGTTGTTTAGAACTTAAATCCCTCCAGAATGTTTGGTAGCAGGTAAGAGTTACATGGCTTTACAGAGAAAACTGAGACTAAGAGACACATACATATTTTTTACCATGACAACCATGATGACATGGCAAACATCTCCATCTGATAATACGACATTAAATTACATAAAGAAACTCACCTAAGTTGTTATCCTTTAGTAAGGTCCCATCTAAGGCAAATGCACTGGCCTATAAATGTACCTTAGAAGTATGTAATATCTGACCTCTAATTTTTAGCATGTGACATTGTTTGGACTGTTCAGTGGCTGAGCATCCCTAAGTGTAGTGACATATAATGTAAGATTATAACATAAACACATATACACATATAAGGTTTTTAAAAATACTATTATTTGAGTGATGATCTTACGCTAGCTTGATGTGTATCTCTCATCACAAGTAGCAGGAACATAGGAGAAAGACTGTGTAACTGAGTTCTAAAAAAAGTTATCACTATAAACAATTTCTTGGAAGACTTGTACACCCAGTATTGAAGGCTGGCCAGGCCTCTAACTGTATGGAAAGGGAGATGCAGGTTAAAGAAAAAGAGACAACAGAAACTTGCATAATTTGAAAGTATATGAGAGGGCTGGGAGGTCAGTGCCTCAGAATGGGCAAAGACAAAGTCTCACCAAGCTAGCCATTATATATTGGGTACACAATAACTGGAGGGACCATTAGGTGACTTAGTGGGGTGGCAGTAACCTTATATCAGAACTTATACCATTGAGGATCTCGTGTTGATGAGGATGTTGTATTGATGTAGACAGTAAAGAAAGAATTCTTACAATAGGTATGATGAATTAAGCTGATAAAGAATGTATCTCTCCCCAAGTGAAACCTTTCTCATATTTTATTACCATCTGTTTCTTGTAGACTCAGGATGTCTTGAACTGATGTAATCTTCCACACTCCCACAGCATCACCAGACCACTGAGCCCTAAAAATGGAGTTTTGTTTTTGCATACCATAGCTAGCTCAT
This sequence comes from Thryonomys swinderianus, assembly GCA_004025085.1. Classification (NCBI taxonomy): domain Eukaryota; kingdom Metazoa; phylum Chordata; class Mammalia; order Rodentia; family Thryonomyidae; genus Thryonomys; species Thryonomys swinderianus. The sequence continues at coordinate 816 of PVIC010038405.1, read as the reverse complement.
GAGCAAGGTGACATTGGGTCTTAGACAGCTACAGTCATACTTTCATTACAAAATAATTTTCCCCATATTTATGTAGAATGGCTCTTGACACTCTGAAGATGAGAATACATTTAGTATACCATAAGACAACAATGAGTATTACAGCTATATGAAACCTTTGCCCTTAAATTGGTTTTGTACCAGTTGCATCTTTTAATAAAATCTTATTATTTTTAGGGCCAGAGATTTGGCTCAGTGGTTTCAGTGCCTGCCTCACAAGCACAAGGCCCCTGGTTCAATCCTCAGTAACCACATACAATACTGGGTGTGGTGGCCACTGGCAATCAGAACTTCATACCACAAATGCCGGGCTTGGTGGCTCAAGCCTGTAATCCTAGCACTCAGGAGGCAGAGGCAGGAAGATTGCTGAGTTCAAGGCTTGTGTGGGCTACATAGTGGGTTCAGGGCCAGCCTGAACTACAAAGTGAGACCGTGTCTCAAAAAAATATATATATATATTATTTTTCCCCACAAGAGTCACATCCTTTTTTGATGAAGAATGTAAACTTAGCATAATAATATGTTTAGCAATGTTTATTAGGGTCTGTCTCTCAAAGGCTAAGGAAATTTGGGTTCCATTAGGGAGCAAAGAGTGGAATAAAATATTTCCAGGCAGCTGACCCTCTATTCACCAAGAGGAGTCCTATCTAGCAGTTTTCATAAGCCTAAGGGCTCCATTTAATTTTCTTAACAAGTCTTTCAGATGGCGTAGTAGAGCCGGATCATAACAATTAACACATTTTTCTTGATCAATGAAAGACACTTATGTTATTGTAT
>PVIC010038404.1:0-17622 GCA_004025085.1 Thryonomys swinderianus | reverse complement strand
GCTCATGCTATTGTTTTTAGTAACCAAGATCTACAAGTCCTCAACTTCCCAGGCCCTTACTTCTCTTTGAAACTGGAAATGTTTGTACCTTTGCTTCTGCTACTTATTCATGATATTCACTCCAAGTCTGCCAACAATACCCATGCCATAGTCTAACTATTGGGCTGCTTTGAAATTTTCGTCTGCCAGATTAAGTTCATTCCCCTTAATCTAAGTCTCTTCAGTGTCCGAGGACATGGACAGAACGAAGAAAAATTTTCCATCAGAACCTAACATAGCTCCAAGTCAAGGTGCCCGTGGAGCCCCTGATTCCAACAGAAATTTCCTCAGATTGACCTTACTGGTCTGTACTTATGTCAGCACTCTTCTTCCTAACTCTAGTCAGCATCTTCTATTAAATTCAGTTTATAGAATGTCAGATCTTCTCTAGCCAGCGTCTCCAAACCATTCCACACTGCTGCCATGAGCCAATTTCAAAGGCTTTACAACCACATGGTCATGATAATTTCTGCCCCTTTTGTATGAAAATTGTAGTCACTTTCACATAGCTGAGCAAGATATTTAAAAAGCCACAGCTTAACAAAGACTGGTTTAACTCACAATTTTTTAGAGAATTCCATTCAAAGTCTAGTAGTTGCAAGGCAGGCAGGACATGGTAGAAGGCTCTGCAGAGAAAATTTATTGAGGTTATAACAGCAAGAAAATGCAGAGAGAAGGAGTCAGCTGGAGAGGAAGATGTACCCCTTCACGTTTTTAATTCAATGATCTACTTATTGTACTACATCTCATCCTAACAAGGAGTGAGCTATATAACCCTCATAATTTAAACATCATCAAAATACTCAACCATTAAGCACAGAACACTACTGGGGGATATTTTAGATCTAAAAGATAACATTCTGCCCTTGGCTTCATGAATATCTCGTTATGAAGAATTCAGTGACTATCACTTTAGTCTTTCTAAGAATCACCAATATATTCATGGTTCTAGCATAGCTAAAAAGTTGAGCTTCAGTCTCTTTTAAGACTCAAGGCATATACTTAACTGTGAGCCTCTCTAAAAATCAAAAGTAAGATAAAACTCTGCCAGCACACAATGTCACAAGTAAAACATGCGCCTGATCAAGTGGCTAAACAGGGGGGTAGAAAGAAACAGAACAAAAGCAAGACCAAAGGCTGCAAAAAAGTCATTAAGTCCTATTTCATGTTGAGAAAAGAGAACACTTCATCAGAGTTAGTGAAATTGTAAAGACACCTTAAAAAACTAACTTGGAATTACATTTGATCCAGTTATAACATGTTTAGATATACTCCCAAAAGACTTAATACATCATTTTATAGTGTTGCAGGTGTTTCCAAGTTTGTGGCACCAGAATTACTCATAGGTACATGTTGGAATCACTTTAGATGCTCATCAACACAAGAAAGCCCCCAAATGTGATATTTATAAAGAATGGAGTACAGTAGTACTCTACCATAAAGAAAACTAATCTGAGTCATTCATAGAAAAATGGATGCACTTTGAGACAACAATATTAAATGAAGTAAATCAGATATGCTAGTTTAAATATTCAAGTTTCTTTTATGTGAAAAAACTAATATAAGTGCAAAAATAGAACACAGATAATAGGAAGTAGACTGATCTTTCTCAAATAGAAAGGGTGTCAAGAGATGAAGAGATATATTAGAAAATGGAAAGATAACCGTTGCTCTGGGAAGAAGTAAAGACCTTAAGATCAACAAAACAGACCAGAAGACACAGAAACAACACCAACACAGTCACCTTATCTTTGAAAAAGAGCCAAAACTTTTCTCTGGAAAAATAATAGCCTCTTTAATAAATGGTTCTAGAAAAACAGGCTTTCTACATATGGGAGACTAAAACTAGACCCATGTCTCTCACCCTCCACTAAACTAAAATCCAAATGGGTCAATGACTTCAGTATTAAAACAGAAACACTAAATACACTAGGAGAGAAAATAGGTAGAACTCTTGAGGATGTAGAGTTAGGTTAAAATTTCATGAACACAACCTAGACTACACAAGAAATAATACAAAGTATCAACAACTGGGATCTCATCCTATTGAAAAGCTGTTTCACTGCAAAAGAAATCACCCACAGAGTGCAGAGATAAATCCCAGATTGGGGAAAATTCTAGCCAGTGGTCTTTTAGATAAAGGTCTAAATGTAGAACATACAAAGTACTCAAAATATCAGAAACACCTAAATTTAAAGACCCAGTCCAAACGTGGGCAACTGAAATGAATGGACACTTCTCAGATTAAGGAGTACAAATGGCGAGTAAATACATGAAAAAATGTTCAAAATCATTAATCATCTAAGAAATGCAAAATAAAACATTGCTGAGATAACATCTCATTCCAGAAAGAACGGCTAAAGTCAAGAAATCAACCAACAACAAATGCTGGTGGGACTGGTGGGAGAAAGCAAACCTTCTTCCCTGTTGGCGGGAATGTAGACTGGTTCAACCACTGCGGAGATCAGTGTAGAGATTCCTCAAAAAACTAGGATTAGGCCGGGCGTGGTGGCTCACGCCTGTAATCCCAGCACTCGGGAGGCAGAGACAGGAGGATTGCTGAGTTCAAGGCTTGCCTGGGCTACATAGGGAGCTCAGGGCCAGCCTGAACTACAAAGTGAGACTCTGTCTCAAAAAAAAACAAAAAAAACAAACAAACAAAAAAAAAACTAGGATTAGAGGTCCCTTTTGACCCTGCTATTTCCTTGCTGGTTATATTCACAAAAGAATTAAAGGCACCAAACACAGCACTATGTACACAGCAATGTATATAATGACACAATTTGTATTAATTAAATCTAGGGAACAATCCAACATCTGATGAATGGATAAAGAAGATACAGGTCTTCCTAAGGCAAGTGGAGCACCACCCACTTCCGTGGGCCAAGAAGATGCTGTTTTTCTACACATTAGGACACTACTCAGTATACCATAGAGTTTCATTTAGTTATAATAGCATACTGAAAATTTTCACCTGAGAAAAAATAGGAATACAGCTCATTAAAGGAGTAGATTTGTATGTATACATGTATGAACCAATACTAGTAGCACTTTACTACATTTTTTTGGAAAAAATATCAAAACAAGAACATAGATTGCTATATAAGGATATGTGAAAAAATTACAAAGAATCCAATCAAATGAAAGTAGAGAAAATATTTTCTATTTATCCTAGTGGCTACTTAATGAGTTTAGTAAATCAAATCAAATCTGTGAAGAAACTGTTCTAACTGGGACATTTAATAAACTCAAAACCTTACTTCAGTTAATGACAGATTAGTTTTGCATTTTTTTCTTCTTTGTATCAAGGAAGAGAACACATATGACCATTTCTACTTATGAATCAAAACTCAAAACCTATACCCATTCTCCATCAGCACTTTTCAAAGAAAATCACTGTCCTGTTTCTCCTAGATTGGGATATGGATTGATGTTCAAGTAGTATAGGCATCTAATATACCTGACTCTTAGGGAATGTTTTGTTTTATTTTTTATGCTCATGGACATGTATATAAACACATCACACAAACATAAACAAAAGGAGAATAAAATTATATTAACAACACTTCACCTAAATATGAAGTACTACATCATGTAAATATTTCAATAATTTTATGTAGAGTGCTCAGAATTGCCTGCATTTACTTTTTTACACTTGGGAGGACAGAAATGATTTTTTTCTAATTCTTCTGAGTTTTGACTTTTTCCACCATGAAGGATGTGTCCCTCTTGCAACTATCCTTTGAAACGCAAGGAGTTTCATTGTATATCCTCAGATAAGTAACAAAATATAAAATGATTAAGAATCCCGAGACTTTTAAATCCTGTTTTTAAAAAAGTACTGTGGAAGTTAACTTCAGAAACAATACAATAAATTTTTTAATTGAATTCTTTATTGGTACAATTTATATACATCTCACAATCACACATAGCATTGGGGAATTTGTACCAATATATGACACAAGTCAATTCTCATTTTTACCCGTATCCCCACCCACCCACACCTCCTCACCCCCTATATACATGCTCTTTTATTTTCTTTCGGAATCATATTTATTCCTTCCCCTCATTACATCCCCACACCAAACTTCCTTCGGAAATTTCCCATTCTACAAAAACTGTCATACTTTCTAGAGCTCATTTGCACCTACAGGTGCTCATATCAACAAGAAGATCCAGTATTTGCCTATCTGTGATATATTGAATTCACTCATTAGCGTGTCCTCCAGGTGTGTCCATTTGCACATAAATGAATCAATCTTGTCATTCTTTATGGCAGAATAATACTCCATTTTATAAAAAAAAAAAAACACATCTTCTTTATCCAGTCTCCAGTTGATGGGCATTTGGGTTGTTTCCAAGATTGGGTTCTCACAAACTGAGCTGCTATGAACAAGGGTGTACATCTGTCTTTCCAATGTGGTTTTTAAAATTCTTTTGGGTGTATTCCTAGCGGGGTATAGCAGGGTCAAATGGGACCCCTAGTCCTAGTTTTCTGAGAAATCTCCACACAGATCTCCACAATGGTTGCACAAGTCTGCAATCCCACCAACAGTGGAGAAGGGTTCCTTTCTCCCCACAGCCTCGCTAACATTTATTGGTGGTTGTTTTCAATTAGAAGATCCAGAAACAACCCCGGATACACTAAGCCACCTTATCTTTGACAAAGGAGCCAAACATCCTCAATGGAGGAAGACAGCCTCTTTTTTTTTTTTTTGAGGTAAAATCTCGCTTTGTAATTCAGGCTGGCGCTGAGCTCACTATGTAGCTCAGGGAAGCCTCGAACTCAGCAGTCCTCCTGTTTCCACTTCCAGAGTGCTGGGATGACAGGCGTGAGCCACCAAACCCAGCATTTTGGTATGTGGTACTGATTGCTGGTTGGCATGAGCCACCACGCTCAGTATTGTTTTATATGGTTACTGGGATCAAACCAGGGGCCTTGTGCTTGCTAGGCAGGTGCTGGAACTAATGAGCTAAATCTCCGGCCCTGCCTATTCCTGTATCTTGAATTGCATTCTTATATATAGAACAGTGAAAGAGAATTGATGACCCAAAGGTAAGCACATATATATGTACAGTTTGCTGAGTGTTGAAAATAATATTTTCATTTTAATTGTGTAAACATTTGTCTTGATGATGCAAAATATTTTATTGTTACAGTTACTGTTTTTTTAAGAGAAACAAAGTAATGGCATGAATATTTACTAGTAATCATGGTAGTTTTGGGTACACATATGCACATGAAAAATAAATAAATAAATAAATGCTGTTACTTAAGAATCTGTTAATGTTACAGTAGAGATGTTCAGCCATACCTCAATCTTAAGTACAGGCTTTTTTCGGGATATTGAGGGAAATAAATGGTATGAAAATACTTATGCTAAAATCTGGACTATGATTTTCTCAGGAAAAACCACATGTGTAATTAATAAAACTGAGCTGCATTTTTTTATATCACAGCTTTATTTGGAGCAAAAAATAAAATAAGTGAGTTATCTTCTAATATTGGACACTTATTTTCTTGAAAATAGAAAATGTGCCTTAAGTTTTAAAAGTTACAAAAATAACTAATAATAATTTCAGCTTTTGAGAAAAATTCAAATTGCAGAAAACATTACTGCCATTATGAAGTGAATATAATTCCAAAACACCAAGTTTCTTCTCGAAAGTGTGGTGATTCTTACCACAAATGTGATTTTTACAGCAAGTACAGTTGCTTAGGTAATATTGACTAAATGAGGATACAAAGAGCAATCGCGTCATGTGACAAGTATACGATGATTTTCAGTCAGGGGTCTTTTCTGGGAGAGGTGGATCGCGATCTTGACCCTTTACCCTGGGAGACTGATGCCCACTTAGAACATCAGCCACTGCTGTTTGTCCTACATACGTGGGTAGTTTTTCCTTTGGTAACGCTAGCCTTTAGTGGAGTCTCTTCGACTGTCCTCTACACTGGCTCCCTCTCTGTGGGCTTTTTGAAGGCCAGCCAGTCTAACCGCCTAACAAGATGTCTAACTAGCTTATCTACCTATAACCGTACTAGAGGTAAAACTTAGGACCTCGTGCTTGCCAGACAGGCGCAGTGCCACTGTACTATACCCTTGGCCCTTATCTACTTTAATTTTGAGGCTATTCAGATGTTTTTTGAAGACGGAGTAATGTTTTATTTTGGTAGGTTTTAGTATTCCTGGTGTTGGAAAAATAAAACTAAACAAAACAGTACCGTCTAGGGTTAACAAATGCGTGCAGGCTACTAAGTGTTAATGGTGAAAGGAGTCTGAAAAATGTATGTATAGTACAGGGACAGGGGAGAAAATAGTATTCTTTAAACTCTGCCAGTTGATTAGGTCAGCCGGGGATGCATATGAAGTTCTTGTGGCCTGTGAGATTGAATGTTAGTGTTTTATCTCGCTGCAATGTGACTTTAAAGAACAATGGTAAGATATACACAATTCCCCATAATGTGTACTTACTGGAACACTGGAAATAGATATGGTTTTTCAGTGAAATATTTCTTAATTCAATCAAGTTGACTCACCAGATCAAAAGTTATAAATCCATTCCTTATCAACTTGACAACCACTTGGATATATTTAATAGATACTTTATCTGAATGAAGACAATAACATGATCATAATTCTCCTCAGCGTGATAAAATTATTCTGTGGGGGGAAAAGGCACAAATTCCTTCCTAGAAGAGGAAATAAATTTGTTGAGTACTTCTTACACCCCTCTTAATAATCAAAATTTATACATTATTTTGACCGCTTAGACGCATATATTCAAGTTCTTCTCCTCACCACGGATCAAATCAAAGCAATGCATATAAGTGAGTAAAAAGTGAAGAAAAAGATTTATTTAAAGCTAGTTCTGAGGACATGGAGAAGCCTATTGGCTTCCAATCACCATTTTATTGTGCAGGAGTTGGAAAGGTATTTTTTTTTCTACTGCTGGGATCGAGCTCAGGAGTTGTGCTTGGTGGGCAGTCACGCTCAGTGTTTTTTACTGGAGGGGACATTCTGGAGAAAGAATACAGGTAATGCGGGTCTTTACAACCGCTTTATCACTTTTACCTTCAGCAAACTTCAGCTCATCCTGCGATGCATGGTCCAAAACAATCAGGCTCCCGGGCTCCTGGGCTGCCATTTGCAGTCCTGTAGGTTCTCTGGTGATGAATGAAGGAGGGAGGTCGTTGCTATGGGATATGAGCAAGAGGAAGTTGGGAGAAATACTTTGTCTCTGAAACACAAAACCTTCCTTTTTTGTCTTTTTTACAATTTTACATTTTATCGGTACATTATATATACACATCACAATGACACTCCACATTGAGAATTTGTACCAGTATATGACACAACTTAACTCTCATTTTCCCCCTCCCCTACTCACCCTACCCGCCCACACCTACATACACAAGCATTGTTTCTTTTTTTACCATCAATTTCTTTCTTCATTATTTACATCTAAGCCCCATTACCCTTTGAATATTTACTATTTCACAATCTCAATCATGCATTCTAGAACACATTTATAGCTTCAGTTTCTCATATCAGAGAAAATATATGATATTTGCACATCTGTGACCTATTTATTTCACTTATGAATATGTCCTGTAGATATGTCCATTGGAGTATAAATGATTCAATCTCATCATTCTTTACGGCAGGGTAGTACTCCATTTTATTTTTAAAAAACCCTCACAACTTCTTTATCCAGTCTAGAATTCATAGGTATTTGGGTTGTTTCCAAGATTTAGCTATCACAAACTCAGCTTCTATAAACATGTGTGCACATATGTCACTGTGACAGGAATCTTGTAATTCTGTTGTGTGTATCCCCAGCAGGGGAATAGGAGGGTCAAATGGAACCTTTAATCCTATTTTTATGAGGAATCTCCACACTGATCTCCATAATGGTTGTACTAGTCTACATCCCCACCTTTTAAGTTCTGTTTTACACTGTTGGTTACAATATAATCTAAACTTAATAATATTGATATACTACTATAAACTCCATAAATTTTAATGTATCAATGCATGGAATAGGAAAGTCAAAGATATTTCCTTAATACATGTATAACCCAAACATATTTTAACAAAATAAGGTAAAAATATTGTCATCATTTCCTTAGTTGTTCATATGAAATTTGCTGATATTTATATCTTTCATCTTCCCATTTTTTTTATTGCCTTTGTCTCCAACAAGCATCTTAGCTGGTCACATTTATTAACTTTACAGAGTAATATGAACCTACATTGGTAAACTTCAAAACTTTGTAATCTTGCTTAGATTAGGTAAAATTATACTTTTTTTTTTTTTGAACACAGTCTCACTTTGTAGTACTGGCCGGCCCTGAGCTCACTATGTAGCCTAGGCAAACCTCAAACTCAGCAATCCTCCTGTCTCTGCCTCCCTCCCGAGTGCTGGGATGACAGGCGTGAGCCACCATGCCCGGCACTGTGGTATGTGGTATTGATGGCTGGTGGGCGTGAGTCACCATGCCCAGCATTGTATGTGGTTACTGAGATCCAACTCAGGACCTTGCACTTGCGAGGCAGATGCCAGAAATACTGAGCTAAATCTCCGGCCCCAAATTATACTTTTATATTGACCTTCACACAGCATGGTAATAAGAAAAGTGTTAAATTCTCAATCCTACATAAAAATCTTTATTTTATAACCACCTGTCCCATCTGTGTACACTGCTATAAAGAATCTACTTTTCTTGAGGATACAATAATAAGTGAAATAAATAGATCACAAGTATGTGAATACCATATCTTTCTTTGGTATGAGAAACTGTAGAGATAAATGAGTTCTAGACTGTATTATATATTTTGTGAAATAAGAAATACTCAGAGGAAATGTGGTAGGGGAAAGTAATGAGGGGAAGAATAAATATGATTTGAAAAGAAAAAGAAAGCACATGTACATAGGGGGTGGGGGGTTGTGCGGTGGGTTGGGATGTGGGTAAAAATGAGAATTAACTCATGTCATATACTGGTACAAATTCCCCAGTGTTGAGTGTGATTGTGAGCTGTATGTAAAATGTACCAATAAAGAATTCAATTGAATAAAAAAAGAACCTACTTGTCAATAAAATAAGCTCTTCACTGTGAGAAAAATAAAAGTTTATTCCACCAAACAGATTTAAAAGCAGCAGGTTTTAGCAGTTAGCTGGGAAAAGCTGACTTCATCACATCCATATAGAGGTGAACTCACAAGGGGAGAGAGAGAGTAAGAGTGAGCTGGAAGAGATTTCATCCCTGATAGGATGGAGTAACGCCAGGTGAGAGAGATATTAGCAATTAACTGAGAAAGGCATTATATAGGTATACAGGTATGGAAGGTAAAGGGGGGGCAAAACAAAACAAAACAAAACAAAAACACTTTTTCCAAGTCAGAAACCCTCCTGACCAGCACCTCGATAAAAACCTGTTTTCCCAGAATGATCTAAGCTTCCTTGTCCTACATATGTAATCAAGGTGAAATTCTGTATAGCTTTCTGACCAATCAGTGCTCTGCTTTTTATTTCCTGCATCTTTCACAAAACCCAGAAAAACTTGACTCATGAGGCTCTCAGGGCCTGACTCTGAGAACGGTCCCGCTCAGGACTGCCAGTGTCAGTAAAGCTACACAACTGCATCCAAACCTCAGGCGACACTTGTTTCTTGGTCTGCCGTAACACTTGCTGAGAGCTGAAATACTTTCAGCTCTATTTGGTTCCCCGACTGAGAATTGACCATACGCTGACTATTAAGTCACTGGTTGAAGCCCTCGGGGAAGGATCAGTGAGCCCTCTGGCCCTCTGGTGGGAAGCACGCCTTCCGAGGTTTCTCAGGGTCTCCTTGGAAGAGTGGAGACACGATTCCTTTGCTCACTGCTTCCAATTCTCCATACCCAGAAGAGGTGAGGATGCCTGTCTGGTCTGACTAGTCACTGGGTGAGGTAAAACCCCCAGGGATGCCTCGAGTCAGTTCGCCTCCACGCTGCACAAGTCAAAAAGGACGTGGTCGCCCTTTATTAATGAGGATTGCCAGGGAGGAAACGTTTAACCTCTGAGAATATGTTGTACAAACGAATGAACAAATGTGAACGGACAGTATAAGCCTTAGACTGTGCCATTTGTGTTCCATTCTGAGGGCATCCGTCGGGGACCCCGCAGTTCCAGAGAGCGTGCGGGCCGGATTTCAGAGGCCCTGTGGTGATGTCCTACGGCCAACTGGCGACTCCCCTGTAGTGAGGGGCCCTTGACGTGGCCCGGAATTGTGGCTTCACCTATCTCGCCTATTTCCAAGACAGACCTTTGTCCCCACAATGGGAACAGCCAGAACTGCCGACAGCTTCCCTTGCAGGGTGCCCGCCTTCGTCTGTTGTGACTAAACAAGGCCACACCACATACGCCTAAGGAGAGCGGGTAGGTGTAAGGCAGAGTCACCTACCGTGGGGAGTGGTGAAAAAACTTCAAAAGATCACTTAACAACCGGAACGAAAATGCCTCACCGATCACGTGATGTTGCAGGTGTTCACCAGGTTTGGCGCAGAGCGGCAGAGCCAGACACCTGGGGCCACCCTGACGCTGGCTCTGGGCTCAGCCTACGCCACAAGGCCCCACTGCAGCTCCTTGCCTGTGCCTTATATGACAAAAACGCCATCGTAGACCCCAAAGGACGTTTGAAGGTCATCCGAGAGGCTTTCAGGTTCAGCCCAAGGCAGAGCAGTTTTCCCCTGTTCTGCCAGGGGACCCCGAGTTTCCTTCTTACCTTCAGCTGCCTCGCACTGCTCCGCAGCCCCTGTGCCCCCATCACCAGCCCGTCTCCGGCAGCCACAGGCGGCCGCATAACTCCACTGCTTGGGGTTCCTCCTTCCGGGCCTCCGTCACGGCTCAAAACCCCGCTCCCGGCCTCCGCATCGTCTGAAAACCTCCAGAAGCCTCCGCTTGAGCTACGCGCCCAGCCCGGGCCCCGGTTCGCCTCTCCTCGCCACTGACGGCCGGTGTGTTTCCGGGAGGAGGAGCGGAGGACCGCCCCTGGGGCCCGCTCAGGCCCTCGGGCAGGCGGGCTCCGTCCGCCCCTCCCCACCGCCGGAGGCTCCACTCGGTCCGGGCTCACACCTCTGCCCCAAGCGGGTAGCTGAACGTCAGGCACCGCGGGGGCCTCGCGTGCTCCAGGGAAAGGCGCCCCACGGGGGCTGCGAACAGCGCAGGGCCTCGGTGGCACCGCCTCCGCCTCCGCGGCCTTTCACTCGCTGCTTCCCGGTCCTCATACCTGCCCTTGTTCGCCTCCTCCCGATGTCGCCTACTTTCACCGGTCTGGACCTTGACGCCTTCTTCGCCCACAGCCTGCGCCTGTCAGCCAGGCCGCCGTGGCCTTCCACTGTGAAGAGGCAGGGCCTCCGCGGGGAGGCCGAGTTCCCCGCGCCTGCCTCTGCCCGATTGCGAGAACTGCCCCAGGCTTTTTGGACCAGCACTAACCGGCGATCTGGCCAGCTTTCCCCACGCTGATTTCAACTCCACGTGCTACAGTATGTACATGATCTGCTATTTTTTAAAAATTTTGAATCTTTCTTTGGTACATTATATATACACAACATGATCACACACAGTATTGAGAATTTCTACCAGCATAAGAGAGAATTTCATTCTCATTTTCCCCGTTCCCCCACCCACCCTACAACCCTACCCCTATATACATAAGCTTTGTTGCCCTTTTTTATAACCATCATATTTTTTCTTCCCCTTGTGACTGACCCCTACACTTACCCTTATACCCATATAGAAATATTTCTATTTCACAGTATCCATCATACGTTCTAGAACTCATGTATATCTTCAGGTTCTAATACCAGAGAAAAGGTACAATATTTACAGATCTGTGACCTATTTATTTCACTTATGAGAATGTCCTGAAGGTATATCTATTTGAATATAAATGACTCATACTTATCATTCTTTATGGCAGAGTAATATTCAGTTTTATAGAAAAAACACATCTCTACCCAGTGTCCAGTTGATGGTTATTTGGGTTGTTTCCAAGATTTATCTATCACAAACTGAGCTGTTATGAACATGAGTGCACATGTGTCACTGTCATATGAATATTTTAATTCATTCACATACATACCTAGCAGGGGAACAGCAGGGTCAAATGGGACCTCTAATCCTAGTTTTTCAGGAATCTCCACTCAGATCTCCACAATGGTTGCACAAGTCTGCAATCCCACCAACAGTGGAGAAGGGTTCCTTTGTCCCCAGAGCCTCGCCAGCATTTGTTGCTGGTTAACTTTGAGACAGAAGCCATTCTTTGTGGAGTGAGATGGAATCTCAGTGTTGTTTTCATTTGCATCTATCGAGTGTCCAGTGATGTTGAACCTTTCTTCATATGTTTCTTAGCTGCTTTTACTTCTGCCTCTGTAAAGTGTTGGTTCATTTCAGATGATCTGCTAGTTTGCAGCTCAAAAAAAAAAAAAAAAAATCAAGCATCAGGAAGGGAACAGAGGCACTTCTCTGCCATCTGCTGGCCACAGGTTATAAAGTGTCTTGGAAGAAAGTTCAAACATGCCGGCCTGATGTGTGTGTGTTACGCTGGATTTGAAATAGGGAAAGGACTCAGATGTCTGGGTTGAGAGAGAAAGGAAGTCATCTACTCTACCCTAAGACTGGAAAATAAAAACTAACTCAGAGAACTCCTGGGGGCTGCAGCGTTCTGCTGGATGTGGATTTTCAGACCTAGTGAGAAAGCTAAGCCCCTATATGACATACTTAGTGCATTTTTTATAGTGAGTCTTCAAGAACCTTAAGGTATTCACTAGTTTGATTATAGACTTCCCATGCTTTTGGAAGCGGACCAAACATACTTTCTTTTTCTACCAGGACAATCACTTAAAGTGACTTATTATAATAAGAACATCATATTCAAGATTTTTAAACAACTGTGTAAGATACTTTCATACTGCTTATCTCACAAATATTTGAATTATCATTTTTACATTCAATTTATATCTTTTTCATCCTCTTTTTCTTTAAGAAGAAAATTGTAACAGTTTCTTTTTTTAAAATTTTTTTTTTTGACACAGGGTCTCACTTTGTAGTTCAGGCTAGCTCTGAGCTCACTATGTAGCCCAGGCAAGCCTCGAACTCGGCAATTCTCCTGTCTCTGCCTCCCGAGTGCTGGGATTACAGGCGTGAGCCACCACGCCCGGCAACAGTTTCTTATTAAAATGAAGATGCAAGATATTCCTCTCTCTGAATGAAGAAAATTAAAGTAATACTCTATAAGGTGCCTATGACTCAAACCTGTGTCACACAACTACTGTTTTCCTGAACAAGAGATATGATAATAACAAAGTATTAATGATATCAGCCTCATAGCATAATTACAGTGATATTCACAGTAATTTGTTGTTACTTAATAAATGTGATAGGATATAAGTTTCAACAATTATGTTTAGACAGACTTTTACTGATGGATACTACTGCTTAAACATTATATTTAAGTTAATAACTGTTAATATCACGCACAATTTCTCTTAAATTGAAAATGTTCTAGTGCCGGGTGTGGTGGCTCATGCCTGTCATCCCAGCACTCGGGAGGCAGAGACAGGAGGATTGCTGAGTTCAAGGCTTGCCTGGGCTACATAGTGAGCTGAGGGCCAGCCTGAACTACAAAGGGAGACCCTGTCTCAAAAAAAAAAATTGAAAATGTTCTTTAAATGTATGGCATAATAGATATTTACCTTCATTTACATGAACAATTCTTCACATTTTATACATTACTAAGCTCTTTATTATAATTGTTACCAAAAGTGTTTATTAATAAGAAAAGGAGAAATAAAAATACTATATGAGAATTCAATTTTATTATTTAAAATATTCCTATGTAGAGCCCTTACAGTTACTCTTCCCTTTCACTTTATGTACCTTCTAAGTGATGGAGAGAACCTCGATTCCCTATTAAATTAGAGCCAATGGAGACACAATTCTATAGGAGTAACAATTACTGTGCACATGAAAAAATAGAACAAGGAAATCCACTTTGCTAAGTAGCTCAAGAAACATACAGAAAGTTAAACTAATAAGATATCCACTGGGGCATTGTCAATAATAAAATTTAGATTATTTTGATTGTCTTTTTCTCATGATCCTAAGAATTAAAATGTTTCTATTCACTATATTTTTCATAATCTGGGTTAATAATTATTTAAGAGTTAAAACTTATGATGAAAAAAGGCATCACCCACATGCCAGGAATTGAAATTATTATATTAAATCCAAAGCATGACTCTTCTTACACTAAAATATACAATGCATCTTATTCAACTTTCATAATATAGATCACATTTCTTTTACTTTTGTGGTCTGGCCTGTTTGTGTAAATGAAGTTTAACTCATTTTTATTAATGTGATATGAATACCGAAAGTATTACTGGAAACAAATGAAGAGAAAATAACCTATTCTGGGAAGACATCGCTTTGAAACATTAGCTTTCTACATCCTTCCTAAAGTGTGTGGTTTTAAACTAGCTAATGTAAATTACTTAAAAGCTAAGGTCAAAAGACCTTAATAAGTTATGCAATCACTGTGAAAGAACGATTTTTCTCAAACAGTGAGGTTTATGATCTTCTGGTTGAACATACTCCTGTTCCTAAGTAGGCATGAGGCAAAATATTTAAAGCTCAATAAAAATGAAAATTAAAAGTCATGTGAGCAATTTTTTGTTCAGAATGAAAGTACCCTTTATATCATGCTTCTACAAAATCATGAGCACAGTGAGAAAGTGACAACAGAACATCGAGGTTTTTTCAGCAGTAAATCACAGAAAATGTCAAAAATTCCAACTATATCTGGCAGACCGAAATGTTTTAAAAATTGTTTTAAAACTGCTGCTGGATGTGTGTTTCTATAGACTCTATTCCTCTGGTGTCCTAAACAAAGTTTGAACATGGTGTGGGAAGAAGACAGAGAGATTTTATATTTATTAAAGGTAGGAAAGAAAAGTACATGCTACAGACAGAGTGGGGTACTGAGAGTTCACACTGACCATGAGTTTAGAGGGGAGAGTCTCTTCCGTACCTCATTCTTCAGACAGTAGTTCTGGGCTAGCCAATCAAATAAAGAAGAAACTGCTTGACTTCATGACAGAAGAACTGAAGGCAGAATTTCTTGATCGCTCCCAGGTGCAGAGCTTGGGAGCTCTGTTCTGGCCATGTATCATAGATCCCCATTATTAACAGGCCACACTTCCATGCCCTAATCTCCTACCTAATAAATACCCACCCAGGGACATACTCCTTTTAATTCTTTATTGGCTGTTGAAGGGATGGACGTCTCTATCTTTCTCTAGCTACTTCTGGCTGAAAGGGGCTGTAGGTCTTAACTATTCAGGATTATGTGCTCTCCAACTACTTTGCAATAGAGGAGCTTACTAGCTGGGCTATAAAAGTACTGTCGGAAGATGACAAAATGGGAGTTGATGTCTATATGCCAAGAAATGTTGTGTTTCCTATTCTGTAGGAGAGATCTTAATCAATTTGGATAGTCGTGGGCTTTACAAGGCCACAGAAGTCCATGTTTGATAAACATGTCTATGGGATATAAACATATATTGAGGCTTTAGTGGACCCATTATTTAATTGGAAATTAATTTGGGCTTGGAAATTGGCTGGGAAGTTTTAGTTTTATAACTACCAGTGAACTTACCCTCACAGATACTCTACTATGCCACAGAGGAGGGTTAGGTAAATTAGCTAAATAACAGGGCTAACTGGTTAATAGGTCAGGGAAGTCTGGTGCACAACAACAGGGAAAATCTACTTTGGTCTTTGCCAGATTTGGAGAATACTTCCCAATTTTGACAGTAAGTATCTTCCTAGTGATAGAACAGGACACCTAATTGAAAATTTGCCCATCAGTAAACATGCCAGAGCATGTGTAAAGAGGCGTAAGTATAGGTCTCCTAGACTCCAATTATGACTACAGATCTAGAAAAAGATTGCTTTACAGAAAGAAGTTTAAACAGAGTAAGCCATTCCTGCACTGAGGAGGAGCTGGGTTCGCTTACTCATGATGTCCAGGGCTTCTGAGAGCTCATCAAGAAACATGGGAATGTCTGTGGACAGGAGCCCTGCAGGTTGTCCTGAGTCCCTCCAGCCCTGTTTGGCAAAGTGGGCATTGATGGTTTCGGCTTGGGAAAATGCTTTTCTTTGTGAAGAAAGCCGGAGAGAACCATATTCCAGAATGGCAATGGATTAGCCAATTTGTCAGTTGGGATTTGATTCGTAGGGTTCGGCAATCTAGGCACTCAACCCTCAGAATAAAGAGGAATGGAAATCTGGCCACACCTTCAGATGATGGCAGATTTTGTCATCATCAACATGATGCTGTTTTGAGGCACACATGCAATGAAAAAGTTGTGGGATCAGGAAGGCTTTCATTGAGATTTCATAAAAGGTCTGGGGGGACAGACAGTGTGTCCCTGAAAGGACATTTTGTGAAGCTGAAAGTGGAGTAGAGAGCCCAGAAAGTTGGAGGACCAAGGGACACAAATCACTTGAAGAAAGTCACAAGAAGTGAGCAAATCCAGCCCCCAAATAAAGCCATGCAGGCTAAAACACTAGTGACGCTATAAAGGGCCACTCAAGCCCTTAGGAGTTCATATCTTGTCACAGAGTATCTTGCATATTGGACATCAAACTAAGTGATGTACTGTCTTCCCTGCTAGATTTTCTTCTTATTCTGTTCCCATTTCTTTCTATCCCCCATTTCTACCTTTTTTTGGATTGGAATGTTCATATTTTGTAATTCTATGTTGCAAACATTTAGTTTTATTTTCATTTGTACAGGGGTTCACAGATAACAGTCTGCCTTAAAAAGAAATTCAGGGAAGACTTTGGACTTGGATTTTCCAGCAATGCTGAAATAGTTAGGAATCCAGTCTGGTGGATAGGTGTGGCTATCTTGTTTGCAGATAACATAGATTTCAAACCCAAACTGATTAAAAGAGATAAAGAAGGTCACTATATTCTCATACAGGAAACTATCTAAGATAAAGAAATAACAATCATAAATATCTATGCACCAAACTCTAATGCACCCAACTATATAAAACAAACATTAGTGGACATGAAAAACCAGATAACCACAAATATAATAGCAGTAGGTGACTTTAACACTCCACTATCACAAACTGATGGATGATCTGGACAAAGAATCAATAAGGAAATACTTGAGCTAAATCAAACTTTTGAACAAATGGACTTAAGACATGCCTACAGAATATTTCACCCAACAAAGCCAGAATATACCTTCTTCTCATCTGCTCATGGATCATTCTCCAAAATAGATCACATCCTAGTCCACAGAACAGGCTTAAGTAAATGCAAAGGAATTGAAGTTATCCCCTGTATACTATCAGACCATAGTGCCTTGAAACTGGAGCTGAATAGCAAAAGAAATTCCAAGATCTTCACAAACACATGGAAATTGAACAACACTCTGTTGACGAACCAATGAGCCACAAAAGAAATTAAAGAAGAAATTAAACAATTTCTACAACTAAATGACAACCCCAGTACAACATACAGGA
>PVIC010038403.1:0-17740 GCA_004025085.1 Thryonomys swinderianus | reverse complement strand
CATAGAGAGAGGAAAGGAGTAGGCTGTCGACACTTCCTGACACGCTGAGGATGGAAGTAAGAACACATCTGAATGGACGGACACCATCCTGTTTCCTCTAAGGAAGTCAATGGCGCATCACCGAACGAGGACATAGTGGAGAAAGAAGTAACTCACGTCGTTCTGCGCATGCGTGTCTGTGTGTCATGGAGGTACCAGGAATGTCAGTCTCGCCACGTGCACCATTTAATTCCTAAATTTGCAGGTTATCCATTTTGTCCCAATCCCTTCCTTTCATATGCAAAGGCTCTATTTTATTGTCCTAATTTCCCTCACAGTAAAGGTCAAGAGTAATCAGTACCAACTGCGGCCACCACCTACCAGTTTTCTTTGAAAGAAGCCAAGTTTAATACAGTACTTTCCTGAATTGATCACAGACGCTCTCTACCTTTTTAATAGATTGAAAACGTGGGTCAAAATCCTCCTTATTTCCATGTGAAGGATTTCTCAACATAAATGGAAACTAACCCATCTGTCTAATAAAAGTTACATTCCTCATGTCCAGTCCAGAAGTAAATCAAAAGCTGCCATGTTTGTGTACATTGTTTCAATCATCATAAGTGGAAATGTTGAGTGATACTCATGAAAATACAGGACAAAGATATTTGGTGGCCAATCACTATGGAGCACAGATCCATGGTACCTAAAAGCAGGAGAAATAACACCATATTTTTGTGGTCAGACCCCTTTGAAGACAGATCTAAGCTCCAAAACTAACGATGGCATAGTTGAAATATTTGCTTATTTTCATTAAATCTTAGTTTTCATTTGAAAAAGTGAGAGAATAGAGATCCTTATTTCCATGAAACACTGTGAGGTGAGCATTAAAAGATAAGGTAGCGCCGGGCGTGGTGGCTCACGCCTGTCATCCCAGCACTTGGGAGGCAGAGACAGGAGGATTGCTGAGTTCGAGGCTTGCCCGGGCCTACAAAGTGAGCTCAGGGCCAGCCTGAACTACAAAGCAAGACCCTGTCTCAAAAAAAAAAAAAAAAAATTTAAAAAAAAAAGATAAGGTAGCAACTTAAATTGTCTTATACTAATGAATGAGTACTGAGAATTATTGATTTCCTAGTAGATTACAAAGGAATAAATACAACACTATATGTTCCCATCTATATGTCCATTAATAGAAATTTGATAGATAGGTGGTTTGTCAATTTTATATGTGGTCGAATTTCCCATAGTGTAGCTTTCCTTTATTCTCACTTATTAGTTGGTTGACAACCAAACAGTCATTATTTAGGAAAATGTTTTTCCTTAGTGATTTCATTGACTGTGTCAGTGTCATGATGTGGAGCTGAAGTAAATAGAATAGTTTAGGGAAACACATGTATGGATGGAATAGAGAAAAAAATCCAAGAATGACATCCTGCTTGTGGCATAAATAATTTTACGATCAGTGTTACCTACTCTCATAGCAAAAACCTAAACACTGGAGTCATGAACTCAGTTTGAATATGGTAAGTATAAAAGTGCACCTGTCTATTCTGGAGGTGGGAAATTTGGATGTGTGTCACATGCTCACAAGAATGTTAGCACAAGAGGTTTAAATTTGGCTACATGACATTTAAGGTTACAGTAGTGGGTCAGAGTCCATAAGAAATAACCAAGAAGAGGGTAGAGAATAATGCCACATTGGGTCCAAATGCAAAGAGTGGCAGGAAAGGCCCTGTGTGTATGGGCAAGAACCAAGATTGGCTGACGGTACAAAAATCTAAGAAGCAAAGAAGCAAGGCAAGGAGGATGTGGCTGAGATGTCAAAGGAGATCAAATAAATGTCAGTGGTTTTGACAATGAATCACTGGTTTTGATCTTGACAAAAGTAGTTTCAGTGGAAATTGAATGATTAGTGAGAAAAGTGGAGATGATGAGAACAGATCAATATTTCAGCAGAATACTCTGTAAGAGAGAAGACGATAAGATGGAGGATGACTTAGAGGGACGTGCAGAATCAAAGGCAGGTTTAGAGTTTAACAAAATGAGGCAGGAAGTGCTGAGGTGGCAAAGAATACACAGCTCGATGGCTCAGTTTGGACATTGGACGGGAATGTTTGTTACATTCTGAGAGAGAAGCATCATGGATGTAGATACAGACCCAGCTTTGTTTGCAGACAAAAGAGTCACGGGATCAAATTTATATTTTATAAAAATCTCTCTATCTGCTGTGTGGAGAGGGATCACAGTGAGTATTTTGAGATTCAAAAGGAGATATGATAAGAGCCTAATCTACCAGAAGAGTGGAGCGGGTAGAAAAGATGAACCAAACTGTAAACATTATAAAGAAAACAGTAAAGTTGACTGTGGATTAGAGGTACAAAACGTCTTTTAAATAAAAGAATGAAATTGAGGATTAACCAACTGAAGGTCCATTGATGAAATTCTCCTTCCATAACAATCCCCAGAAAGAAGAGACGAATGTTTAGACATTAAAAAAAAATACTACCTTAATTATATCTGCTTTAAAACATCTGAAGAAACTAAGTGAAGATGTGTAAGTGGCAGATAGGTAAACAGTCTTCATGTAATTCCATTATTTAGATCTAGACATATATATGCATATACTAGTTCGTATTAAAATTAAAAATTATAGCTATCAATTTGTCTTTGTCATTCTGGCCAAGCCTCCAGACATATATAAAATTAAAATTCATTTAACAAATAATTGCAGAAGTTGGTTACATTAAATTGAATAGGCATGAAGATACCTAATATCTCATATTAAAATGAAATAACAATGCTTTGTATAAAAGAAATAAAGTCAGCTCTCAGTCATACTGGGCTAGACTTGGTAAAATAAGTGATTATGAAGGTTAGATTACTTGTGAAAGACTCTTCAAAAGTGTAAGCTGCATTTCCTTCATCTAAATTTATAATGTGACAAATAATTGAACAGGGATATATTTAGGATTTTTCACTCCTCATTGCAACAGTAGAACATTTGTTTTCTATACCTGTTGGATATACATTGCAATTGTATGCAAATGATGGCCTAGGGAACATTTTTGTAGAAACTGGAATTTTTTGTTATTTCAAACATGTTTAATAATGGAATGAAGGTAACACATTACAATTTCTAATGTGATTCTTTCATTTTCATACAGATTGTATCTTGCTCAAGGAAGATGTGTTCCTTCATGTGGATATTTCACTTTCATGAATTTATTTATTTAGTTTCACCAAAGTTTAGGTAAGGAAATAGGAATGCATGAGAACCAAACACATTTTCACACTTACAGTGCAGTTTTTCCATTTAATTCTGACTTATTATTGTTCTAATCTTTCAGAGGTATTACTTTTCAGGCAGCAAAACATGGTCAGGGTGAGATTTTTATCATGGATCCAAATTTTAAGTATTCTTTCTTCAATGTGAATATTAAAAACTATTCCATCTCCCTTTTCCTCTAACAAAGACAAAAGTATGTGTGCAAAGACCTAGGAGCGAACACATTCTCAGAGTGTGGGTGACAGTTAAACTAAAGAGAGTGAATTAGCTACCGTGGGCCAACCGTTAACACAAATTTTAGATGTGTGTGATTATATCTACTACTACATGATGTTGTCATTTGTGTTGATGACAATGTGTCATCGATAAACTTTCAAATATTGTCCCACGGGAGTCCAACTTACTGGCTGACCTGAAACATCAGCCCAGATCTGCATGACATATGAACCCACCTATATTCTACTGGGAGTAAATTGGGTAATTCCACATATTCAAGTGGAAAATGCTACCCTGTTGTGTGATGCCCCTGGAATGTTAGAGACATTTTTTTCATTTGCTCTCTGATGTTGTTTCCAAGTCAAATTGCTTTGAAAATAATCCACATAAACTAATTCAGAATATAACGGGCCTGTTGGGATAGAAGGAACTTTGTATCAAGCTCAATAATAGAGCAAAGAGGAGTCAGGTGAAATGTAAACTGAAACTAAAACCCAGAAACCAAGATTATATTTGCTGTTGCTCCCAGGGCTATGTGGCTTCTCCCTACTGTAATTTTTTTTTCTATCATCAGCTGTATTATTCTTCAGTTTGTTTCTTTTGCTCAGTGTTCCCAGGGTCCAAAGGCCAACAAAGCCTGACTGGTGCTCTCGTCTTCCAACCCCCACTGCTTTCTAAGGCACCCACTAGCTGCATATGACTTTACATTTAAAATAATTCAACAGAATGAAATTTTAAAAATTCAATTTACAGCCAGGTATGGTGGCTCCCACCTGGAATCCTAGCACCTGGGAGGCAGAGACAGCAGGATTGCTGAGTTTGAGGCTTGCCTGGGCTACATAGTGAGCTCATGGGGAGCCTGAACTACAAAGGGAGACCCTGTCTCAAAAAAAAAATCAATTTACATTACTAGTTATATTTTAAGTATTTAATAGACAGGTTTCCATCATCACACAAATTTCTTCTCTTTTTCCTTTTTATATTTCTGGGGATAGAACTGAACTTCATATAGGGAGGGACATGTTTTTTCACTTGCATTTTTAATTCCACAGGCATTTGTCTTGAACCGGTATTATAATGTTTCACTCCTTGTGTGACTTCTGTAATTTCTATGTCTCCTGGATTCATATTACCAATCATTTGAAATTCTTAAAGCAAGTTCCCAAGTCCCTGCCAGAATTAGGTGCCCATCCCTGGCCCAGTGTTTTGTTCGTTTGTTTGTCTTGTTTTGGTTTGGTTTGGTTTGGTTTTTTTTGAGACAGGGCCTTGCTTTGTAGTTCAGGCTGGCCCTAAGATCATTATGTAGCCCAGGCAAGCCTCGAACTCAGCAATTGTCCTGCCTCTGCCTCCTGAGTGCTGGGATTACAGGCATGAGCCATCAAGCCCAGCATTGTGGTATGTGGGACTGATTGCTGGTTGTGGTATTGTTGTACATGATTACCAGGAATTGAACCAGGGACCTTGTGTTTGCTAGGCAGGTGCTGGAACCACTGAGCTAAATCTCTGATCCCCAGTGTTTATTTGGGGTTTTTTTTGTTTTTGTTTTTACTGAGAGAAGGAAAAGCATTGGCCCACTGAGCAAATCTTACATGCAAGGTAGAAGGGTTTGGTTCTTTTCTCTTTCTCCCTTTGCCGTTTACAGGGCATGTACTCCATAGATTATAAATCACCTGTTCTATTTGATATCCTCTATAAAGGAACTTAATGCTTTAGTTTGTTTCATTCTTCCTGTTCTTGTGAAATTTATGTAAAGTTAGAAGTTAGTAACCAGTGTATATACATGGTTAAGTTAGGAAAAGTCTGCAATATTTTCTCTGGTACTGCTTTCCTTCTTAAATTAAATAAAGAGTTTAACAGCAGGACTACAGAACTTGAAAGTATTTTTCCAGAAGGAAAACATGTTCAACTATGTTGGGAAAACTAGCACAATTCATTCTTTTCCTGTTTTAACATCCTTTATGATATTATCCAAACTTGTTTTCATGAACAAAATATTGTTTAATGTTTTAGGTTGAAATATGTTTCTTAATAATACAAGTATGGCTGTATTTTTTTCCCATTAGGATCCACAGAAGTCAACTCATTTGCACTAGAAAGAGAACCTAGGAAGCATCGAGGTCCCTTTCATGGTTATCCACATTAATCCATGGTCTTGAGGATGATTTTCTTATAATCCATTTAACTATGGTTTTCTAGGACATATCCCAGTGCTACTGTATCAGAGGTAATCTGTTTAAAAAGAGAAACAATTTATTTGAACTCATGGTTTCAGAAATTTCAACCTATAGTGGGTTGGTTCCATTACTTGTGTGTCTGTGTGGAGGCCAAAGATCACGCCAGGAAGCACGTGGTACAGGCAACTGCTTAGCACCTGGAAGCTAAGAAAGGGCCAGAACCCAGCATTTCCTGCAAAATGACCTTATTCCCTTAGACTACCCCTCACCTCTGAGAGATCCCATCACTGCCAGCAGTGCCCTGGGGTGGGAACACAGCCGTCAACAAACACCTTGGGAGATGTTCAAGGTTCAGGTACAGCAGCCATGGAAGCTGGTGTTGGAAGAAGCATTCAGAAGCTTATACCACATCACATCTGTTTCTTATTCTTTGCATATATTGTTTTTTCTTTACATATATTGCAATTCTCAAAGAAAAGATGTATAGAGTCTCAACAATGAAAATTGATAGCATAACATAAAATTTCCTAGCAGCATCCTACTTTATTGAGATTTGTATTTATACAGTGCATTTTTCTTCAATACCACTACTGATACATAATCTTATCAGCAGGGCTGACAGAAATAAATCCACCCCTCAGGACTTTTAAATGTAATTAATAATTCTGGCCAGGCATGGTGGCTCACGCCTATAATCCCAGCACTTGGGAGGCAGAGGCAGGAGGATTGCTGTTTGAGGCTTGCCTGGGCTATATAGTGAGCTCAGGGCCAGCCTGAACTACAAAGTGAGACCCTGTCTCAAAAAAAAAAAAAAAAAAAAAAAAAAAAAAAAAAACAATAACAATAATTCTGATAACTTTGAGTTCTTTGGTTAAATGGAGCTTTTGAAATAAACTTCGTGTTGACATTATTACATGGTTAATGACAGAAAAATAAATCTTAGATTAGAATTTACATGAAAATTTGTATTAGTCTTCTAGTGCATGAACAACAAATAGAAATTCCAGTGATAGACATGTTTTCAACATGTTTCAGTATAAAATTTCACCAAAAGTCAGTTTTATGTAACTAAGGTAAATACTATATTTATTTAACAATTTTAAATGAGGCTAATATTAGTTAATAATCTTGCAAATTTTCCATCTGTTTGAAACTAAATCAATTATCATTTGCCTCTTAATTCTTATTTCTCAATATTACTCAAATGATTAAATTATGTAATATATGGATAGTCTTAGATAATGAAAAAGAGATTAAAAAAAAAACTGTTCTCAGAGATAATAGCATACTATAAAATCCGAACATTCTCCAGCAATTCATAATGTCTGCTCATATTTGAGGTTTAAAGACTAGTCTTGGCAAGAATGCCATGTCCTCCATCAAAAACAAAATCACTCCCTGAGATTTTTCATATTGGATTCTAGCCAAATCAGAAGTACCATGGTTGGATGACGAAATTTTGATTTTCTTCTACTCCTGACTTATGCGTGTCTCTAAAGAAACACTTTTATCCATGATGGAATTTAACTTGGTACTATCTAGCCCATCATTCACTTTATGTTATATCTTTATCTAATTTTCTACACAATTTCCCCCGAGCATTTTTAAATGAACACAGAATAAACTAACTTACTTCTCTATTATTGTGGTCATCAGCACTAAATTGAGATATGCCATAAAAGGAAGATCATTGTTGTAATTTCAGTACTATAAGAATTTGTAGTTATGTGATATAAGAGACTGTAACAAAATTACAAATTCCTATAGTAATTAAATCACAACAATGATTTTCCTTTTACTTTGCAATAAGTATAATTATCTCCATGGTGATTGGTCACTACATTATAGGCAGCTTTAAAAATCTTTTCTTCTTTGTTCTTTTCTTTTATCTTAGGGATACTGAATACTTCTAATTATGTGGGGACATCCCAGGACTGATGACTAGATCTGTAATGCTTCTTGTTGGTTGGTTATTATTTCCCTGATTCTGTCAATTTACCCCCAGAAATAATGTGATATATAAATAACTGTGCACCCTAATCTGCATTCCCCCCTTAAACAAAAGACTAAAAAAGCTCACAATAAGGTGCTCTTTTAAGTTTTATAGAAAAAGCTTCACATAATATCTGTAGATATGTGTAGTAATTTTATGTTACAGTTTCTTATATCACATAATTTGACTTAGTTTGGTAGAGGGAACGACTGTACAGAAACCATATGTGATAAAAATTAATATTGAGGGCTGGAGGGTTAGCTCAGTGGTTCCGGTGCCTGCCTTGCAAGCGCAAGGTCCTGGGTTCGATCGCCGGTAACCACATACAATGCTGGGCGTGAGACTCACACCCACCAGCAATCAATACCACATACCACAGTGCCGGGCATGGTGGCTAACGCCTGTCATTCCAGCACTCGGGAGGCAGAGACAAGAGGATTGCTGAGTTCGAGGCTTGCCTGGGCTACATAGTGAGCTCAGAGGCAGCTTGAACTACAAAGTGGGACCCTGCCTCAAAAAATAGTAATAATAATAATAATATTGAATTCAAATACAAATAAAGATTAAATTCATATATTGTGAAGATAGAAAAATACATCAAATCAATATGTTCTTCCATTATGTAATTATACATATAAACAAATTAAATATATCCTGGAATTTATACATTCAAATTTTCTTGAAGTTTTAAAATTTCTTTTGCTTTTAAATTTTTGTCATTATTGGTACATTGTATATACATATTATGATCACACTCAATATTGTGAATTTGTACCAGTATATGATAATTTAATTCTCATTTTTTCCCATTTCCCTACCCACTCCAGAACCCTCCACCACCTAAATACATAAGTTTTGTTTCCCTTGAAGTTTTAAAATCTCTTTAGGAATTCTTCTCTTTGTGGGGGTGGGGCTCTAGCTCAGTGGAACGGTGCCAAGCTGCCAAGTGCAAGGTCCTAAATTCGATCTCTAGTCCAATAAATAAATAAATAGAAGGTTAAAAAAATCTTATCAATATGAAAACAGAAATCACTTTATATATATATATATATATATATATATATATTTTTTTTTTTTTTTTTTTTTTTTTTTTTGAGACAGGGCCTCACTTTGTAGTTCAGGCTGGCCCTCAGCTCACTGTGTAGCCCAGGCAAGCCTCAAACTCAGCAATCCTCCTGCCACTGCCTCCCGAGTACTGGGATTACAGGCGTGAGCCACCATGCCCAGCTATATTTTATATCTTACTCATATCTTTTATGCATTCACCTATTTCTCAGGCGAAGTAAAAATGGCAAATAAATATATGAAAAAATGTTCAACACTTTACCTACTGGGTATATTTTTGAAGGAATTTAAAAGTATCAGACCACAGTAATATATCCACACCCATGTGTGTAGCATCATAGTCTGTACCAGGTAAATCTTGGAAAACAACCCAATGCCCATCACCTGATGAATGGATAAAAAATATGATTTTTTTGAATATAATGAAGTATTAGACCTAAAGAAGGATACACATCTCTGGTTAATGAATGTACCTTGAGACCATACTCTTAAGTGAAAAAAATCAGGCATATATGTACAAATATCACATTGTCTCTCTGGTGGGAGAAATTGAAAGTAGTAAGAACTAAAATGCATATTAGATATTGTGAAATATGAAAAAAAATTGTTTTTAAAATTCACTCTTCATTTTAACACTGTACAGTGAAAATTTCTAAATTTACTTTTTATTTCTGGTAATATTTTTGTTGTGAATTTATTTTTCAGATTTGCTACGTGAACAATCATATCATCTACATGTAATGACTCAGTTTTATTGATAAACTTCATGCTTTTAATTGTTTACTATATTTTAAAACTTTCTTACAATATTGAATAAAAGCAATGACAGAGGAAAAAAAGAAATAGCAAAAGAAACAAAAATTAGGGTCTTGATTATATTACTGATTCATCAAATTAGCCTTGGTACAATATCTTCTTGACATTTTGTTACAAGCATTAATATCACTACCATTTAGCATAAAGAAATGCACTTGACTTAGGCATGTTTTACAGTAGAATGCACATGTTTTCACACAGGAAATGGGAGGAAGAAGTAAAAATAGCAGGTGATGCTTATTATCAAGCATCTATAAATGCCACAGTTTTATCAAGCTTCCTAGTTGTTGTCTGTCATTAACTTATTCTCTGAGTAGCATCTAAGACAGGAAAATCTTATGATGCTTTGTTAAAAATGCATATGAATATGCTTGAAAATGTGGATTTATTAACATCTTCACTTACAGACTTTCAATGCACAGAGGGGAATGAATTTGCATTTTAAGTAATCCCACAGGGATTTTTGTGTAATTCAGGGATGGGCCTGGTTACATAATTTTAGGATGTTAACCCCAACCTTTCCAAGGAGGCAAAGCTAGACAGGGCTCTGAACACTTTGGACAAACAAAACATCTTGACTGACATTGAATGTACACCTGACTGCTTAGCATTCATGCAAAGAAAGAGAGACTGGGATTTAAACTGGGCCTCAAAGAGTGGAGGATAGCACTGAAATCGATGGTAATTATTCTAAACTAGAGGTAACTAGTCCAAGAAATGAAAAGAACTAAACTATCAATTAGGGCTATATCCCACCTCATGATCTGTTAAGCCAAGAACAGATAGAAGTACAGAAATTTCAGGCAGCATTGTATTTGCAAAGAAACATTTGTGTTTGGCAACTTAATAAATTGAGGAACTAAAAAGAACTCTACAAAATATGACTAAAACAAAATCAATATATTTCAGAAGAAAGAATGGAATGTGTTGAAAGAGCAGATAAAAAGCAAATATAACCCTTTTAGAAAATT
Source organism: Thryonomys swinderianus (assembly GCA_004025085.1). Classification (NCBI taxonomy): domain Eukaryota; kingdom Metazoa; phylum Chordata; class Mammalia; order Rodentia; family Thryonomyidae; genus Thryonomys; species Thryonomys swinderianus. The sequence goes on along the minus strand of PVIC010038403.1, from coordinate 7,243 downwards.
CTGGAAAAGGGGGAAGAGAAATACAGAGAAGTGAGTATGGAAACAATCCTATTATCGATGCAATGTCAGTACCCCAGTTCCTAAAGACACTCTTTCTCATAATTAAATGTAACAAATATTCATCTTACAATTAAAGGTGACAAGGAATCCGCTGAAGCACTGTGTCATTATGTTAACAGAGAAAAACTTATAGCGGCTATAGAAAAGGGAAGAGCTACTGCTTAACTCTACCGATCAATTCAGGGGAAGAGGCCTGAGTGAATAAATAGTATTTAATCATAATATGTGTCTTACAAATAATTTCAACATTACTTTGAATAACTGAGAGATGAGAGAGATCCTGGCCAAACTGTGTTTCTTTGGTCTCATAGTCTTCCTTGAGATTTTTTTTTTCAGCCCATAAACAAGTCTTTTAATAAAATGGATTGCTTCCCCAAAAACAGTAAAATTTTACCCCAAAATAGTAGCAATAATATTCTGAATCCAGAATAGGCTGTCATATATCTTCCAATTGAAGCAAACGAAGAGCTTGATTTTTACTTCCAAATTGAGGAATATACACCCTGTTGTCAATGGAATATGTATCAGAATTTGATCTCTCCAAACTGCTTTCTAGTTATCATGTGACAGATGAGCTATAATATCACACAGTCATTGAACAGTCTTGTTGGTTCTGTTATTATAAAACTAATTGTGGATCTTTCAGTCGTATTAACATGGAAATTGGTGATCACTCATAAATATTTTATTTCCCACATTCTCCACTAGAAAATTTATCCAAGACAGAAATAAAATAGTACAGATTCTTTAACAAAATTACAGAAGTGCTTAAGATTTGTTCAGATCAGGACTATCACTCAGCTGTTCAGTACCAAAATACTACAGTGTTGCTAGGTTCTCTAGGATTACAGGCCACTCTTGAAACATCAATATACACAAGCCTTTAAAATGGGTTAAAAACAGACTTGATTGTAGTGTCTCCATTGCAAACAATGGGCCATCTGTCTCATTAAGTCTTTGACAGTGTTCAGTCCTTTACTTCCTCTTCACTAAATCTTTTTTCCCCCAAAATGACTGCATTCCAGCCAGCCTAATTCACAGCCCTCTTCAAGAGTCGTTCTCTTGCTGAATAGCACAGCGTCAGCTGCCTCAGCTACTGAATCGCTAACAGAATGTCACTGCGTCCCTCCTCGACGTGCCCTGTATTTACAAGGCCGTTTGCACAACTCTTCGGAAGCAGCTGACATAAATTTGAATAAAAATAAGCATTTAGTATGACATAATGAATTATAACGTAGAGAAATAAATATATGTACTTGTGTGCACGCATATACTGATATGAGTGTGTGTGTGTGATATGAGAAATGGCTTACCTGTGTTGTAAATTCAATATACTAAGTATTGTAAGTTTGACATCACTTAGAAATTGTCACCAAAATAATGTAATTGTGGCAGATACTGTTGGTAGCCTCTTCACTATTCTCTCCACAACTTTTTCTCTTTACTAGTAAAATTCTTACCTTATGTATCTAACTACATCCGCTAACTTAGCTCTTTGTTGTATTTTTCACTCCAAAGAGGTAGTTCCGAATCGATTTCAAAGGTTAATTTGTTTTGGCAGCTTGTTTTGCTAAGAAAAATAAAAATGGTACTATTGAATTAATCATCTCTTATGTTGAAAAAATATAGAAAGGATTCTACTGTACACCAGACACAGCTCCTGAAGGGACTGCATCTCAAGGTAGAAAAGGCTGGGAAAATCTCACTTCATAGTACCAATAAATTCTGTATCACAATATGCACATGGCACATAAGGGGAACAACAAAAAGTGAAATCTGGCCTGACAGCTAAGATAGATGGCTTCAGGGAACAGGCGTTCTTGTGATCAGTTTACTAGAGAGAAGAGAAGGAGGAGTCAGCAACACACGCAAGGAAATAGTCACTCGTACAGCAGCGTTGCACCACACAGAACCTCAGGTAACTGCTCTTTACTGTGTAGAGGTAATAAATACAGATGTGAGTTAACGAAAAAAAGCCTGAGTGAAAATGAGTTTCTCTAGATTTCAAATCGTGGAGGACTCCACGGCACATGAGGAGAGTTCATCTCTTCCTCGTGCCGGTTTTAGGGGGAGACAGAGTATCGAGCAGCATAATAAGATACAGAATCTACAAGAAATCCTTGGTTACCACTATGAAAGCAAGGCTTGTGGTGCCTATACGTCATGACAAAGGGGTGGAATGTCTTTTTACTGTCAGACAAGAGTGAATTGCAATTAAAATTCTGTGTCACTGGAGATACAGAAGCTCAAGAACAAGGCCTAAGTGAGAGGTGAAATTTAGGAAACAACAACAGACACTAGTTGTGAAAGTGAGTGCACGTGGAGAGTTAGAGCAAGAAGTGAGTTAGAACTCTGGGAAACTCAAGGCTGCCCATATATTGGTGAGACAAAAGGACTGAAATTCCAAGACAGGACAACAAGAAGAAATACTAGAGGAGCAGTAGCTAGAGTAAAAATTTGTAACAAGAAAGAAATCAAAGAACCTAAAGGTTCATGTAATCAACATTTTTAAATTATGCAAATTAGCTGAAAGTTGAGTACCAGTTCACTGGAGAAGCAGGAAGAGTGGTACTGAGTACTAATTCTCACACCTAGATATTCTGTGTCAAAAGTTTAAAGGGAAAAACAAAGCAATTATCTCTTAGTTTGAATCTTTCCTGTAAACTGCAGTGAAAGTATAAAATAGACTTGTCAATTACCATCTACTCAGTGTTGTACTTCAGAGATAGTCTTTTTTATACCTGAACTGTACTATTATTCCTTCTGTCATTATTCACCTGGAATTAAGGCCATACTTTCAGAGATTATTTCTACAGTTTGTGACTATTTGCCTGAAATTGCATCATTCTCCACACATTTTTCATTTCAAATGGACTTAATATCCTTAAGAATGAAGTCTATCATTTTAAACTGTATATTCTAATGTACTGATCCAGTGAGTTAAATAAAATACATGTGCCATAAATCTGAATCCCACAAACAGATTTTTAAAAAAATATATCGAATTGGGCCAGAGATTTAGCTCAGTGGTTCTAGAGTCTGCCTTGCAAGCGCAAGGTCCTGAGTTTGATCCCCAGTAACCACATGATTGGGTAGTGGTTGACTGGGCGTGGTGACTCATTCCCACCAGCAATCAATACCACCTACTACAGTGCCAGGCGTGGTGGCTCACGCCTGTAATCCCAGCACTCAGGAGGCAGAGACAGGAGGATTGCTGAGTTTGAGGCTTGCCTGGGCTACATAGTGAGCTCAGGGTCAACCTGAACTACAAAGCAAGACCTTGTCTCAAACAAACAAAATATATATCAAATCCACATAAATGAGTACTGAATGGAAAATAATAGGAATTGCTGACATTTTCCAGCTATGGTAACCAAGATGGTCCCATAAACACAAGGCCATGATAGTATGAGGAGTTGGTTACTTTAATTTGGAAAAGTTCACAGGTCACTGGACCAGTTGTGTAGATTTGTAATGATACTTGTAGGAAACCACTTCTGAGTGACTAATGATAATGTAAATCACATGCATTTCTATTCTTCTAGGGAGTTATTGAAAGCTATCATAAGCATAAGTTGGTTTGCACAGTGGCAGAGAATTAATCTCTCCTACCACAGAGATTAGATCTATTGGCGAAATATGTAGCCTAAATGATTATGTTAGGCAGATTTTTTTAACAGATCAATATCCATTTTTTATATCCAACCTTGGTTCATTTTGAGCTTCAGAATTAATGTTATTCTCCTTACAGATGATTTAAATTTGATTTTTTACTATGTCCTATGTATTAGTTTATCAGATAATTTATAGACAAAACCTTCAGAATTTCCAGACATCTTTACATTATCTTGCACAGATGATATATTTGGATTTATATCAGAAATATTGGGTTTCTTTAGTAAATTTTACATTGTTAACTAATTAGAATTCCTTTGACAAAGGTACTTTATTATTAAAATTTCAAAAATAAAAGTTTGGTTGACTACAAAATATTTGTCTAATATTGCATTGAAAAACATAACTATTTATTTGGGAAAATAGTAAATCTTCACATTCTAAATTTAAAAGGAGAATGGATATTGCTTCTTTTTTTTCTCTTATTCAGAAAATTGTCATGAAAATGTCACATGGCCTGTTAAAAACTCGATGCACAGGGCCAGAGATTTAGCTCAGTGGTTCCAGGGCCTGCCTCCCAAACACAAGGCCCTGAGTTCGTCCCATAACCACATACAATGCTGGATGTGGTGACTCAAGCCCACCAGCAGTCAATACTACATACCACAGTGCTGGGCATGGTGGCTCACACCTGTAATCCCAGCACTCGGGAGACAGAGGCAGGAGGATTGCTGAGTTGGAGGTTTATCTGGGCTACATAGTAAGCTCAGGGCTAGCCTGAACTACAAAGCAAGACCCTGTCTCAAAAAAAAGAAACCAAAAAAAAAAAACCTCAATGCACAGAGCCAGATATTTAGCTCAGTGGTTCCCACACTTGCCTAGCAAGTGCAAGGTCTCTGGTTTGATCCAATAACCACATACAACAATACCGGGTGTGGTGACTCATGTCCACCAGCAATCACTACCACATACCACAGTGCTGGGCATGGTGGCTCACACCTGTAATCCCAGCACTCAGGAGGCAGACACAAGAGGATTGTTGAGTTTGAGGCTTACCTGGGCTACATAGTGAGCTGAGGGCCAGCCTGAACTACAAAGACCCTGTCTCCAAGCAAACAAACAAAAAACTTAATGCACAGAGACCAACATATTTGCCTCATGAATAAATCATGTAAATGTTTAGAATGAATGTCATATATAATATCATCACTTATTTATAGAAAAGCCATATCCCTTCTTCTTTGTTCCACTGACTTTGCTTTCCTTCTTGGCATTGATATTTTAGTTTCTATCCATTTCTGTTATCATTATTATCTACTCTCATATCTTTGTTTTCTTTCATTGCTGCTCCCCCTCACAGTAACTGCCTTCTGACAGATGTCCAGTTTGCTATCTCTCTTGTCTGGCATTTCTATTTAAGGACACAGTTTCTATCAAAATACATATTTTAAAGCCACTGATCTTAGTACAGTCCAGCTCATAAACATTCATTACCTCTCAATGACTACTGAAAATATGTAAATGTTTCATCTTTCAGTAGGACCATACCAGATATTAAAGTTTACTCACCAGATATTAAAGTTTTAAAAATATTTTCAGGATTTGGCCTCTCTTCTTCCCCTCTACTAAGATCAGTGGCTCTCAAACAATTCGTTGGAAGGAGCAGTTACTCTGTTATAGGCAATGGATGGTGAAGAGGGTGATTGGGAGTATTATCTGTAGGGGAGGGTTAAAAAAATATATAATCCAGTAACATTCAGCCTGCTATTTATCATCACCTATTTAAGCAATTCTAAACGATGTGTGAAATAAATGGCTCTCCATGAAAAGTTTATATTGGTCTAACTTCTAAGTAATTGTTGCAGTCACTCTGGGTCATTATATATATTTATATATATACACATATATATGTATATATATGTATATGTATATATATGTATATATACATACATGCACACATATATGTATGCTACAAATTGGTATTTTTTTTACTCACTCTATAATGAAATGCTTTCTTTCAGAGGTGAACTTGAATAACTTCCAGTTACATTGCAATTCAGGCCACTTATGGATTCAAAAATATATTTATTTTCAAGAACAAGGTGTCACTAAAAATATAGTATAGTTGAACTTGTTCTGGGCACAAATTCTAGTATTCCCAAACATGAGCACTAAATTTAAAATAAGTAAAAGCATTATAATTATACATACAAACAAACATAATTCAAAGGACATAAAATTGATCATATTGCATAATCAAGTCCTTATTATTTGTGTGCAAGTTTAAAACAGTGAAATAGAGAACTGCAAAATGAAATATATTTGTGTAGTAACAAATTTTGGGGAGATGTAGGAATTAACAATCATATATATGTAGACTCTACATTCTGAATGATATTACACACTGATTCCATTTTCACACATATCCTCTGCCTTGCACTCTGTCCTGGGTATTCATATTTTTCTATAGTTATAAATGCCTCACTACCATGTAATTCCCTTGTTAGATTATGATTCCTTGAACCCATGAATATTTCCTTGTAGAATATATATTTGTGGACTACATTCAAATATTTTAAATAAAATTTAGTGTTTGTACCTTTTACTGCATTACCACTGACAAATGCTTTACACATTATAATTTAATAATTCAGAATGTTTACCTTTTATATTTTTTCAAAAATATAGAGAACAAAAAGAACAACTCTTAAAATACCATCGAAGCAAATTCAGAATACTGTGTCTACATTCATCAACCTTCTATGTACCAAGGAAGCAAATCGCCAAGGACTCTTCCATATGTAAAAGGAATAAATTTCCTGCTTTCATGGAAAGCCTTCATGCAATACAAAAAGTAACATTGTGATCAATGACAAGGAGAGGTGGCTATAAAATAAGGAATAGTTAATATAAGACTAGGTGATTATATCATTAGGATTATATCATGTAGACTTTTATGGATATATGATTATATATATATGGTATGTGATGCTATGTGTCTAATATACTACATTGTGGTTTGGAATTTACATGTGTACCTACCTCTGTCATAGTGTCAGAGAAAAAAGAAAGTCAATGTATTTTTGAATGATGAAAGTGGACAGAACTACCTTGCCAATGGCTGTCAAAGGAATGAGAAGATACTAAAATTAAACATTTGTGGGGCTGGAGATTTACCTCAGTGGTTCCAGTGTCTGCCTAGCAAGCGCAAGGTCACTGGTTTGTTTGATCCCCAGTAACCATATGAAACAATGCTGGGTGTGGTGACTCACGCCCACTGGCAATCAGTACCACATACCGCACAAATGCCCGTGTTGGTGTCTCAAGTTTGTAATCTTAGCATTTGGGAGGCAGAGGCAGGAGGATTGCTGAGTTCGAGGCTTACCTGGGCTACATAGTGAGCTCAAGACCAGCCTGAACTACAAAGCGAGACTTTGTCTCAAAAAAAAAAAAAAAAAGTGAAAGACACATCTGAGGAAGAATTATCATCCAAATTAGGCAAAATATTCTTAAAATTTAGTATTAAGAAAGTGGTTAAGGGCCAGAAATTTAGCTCAGTGGTTCTGGC
>PVIC010038402.1:0-17623 GCA_004025085.1 Thryonomys swinderianus | reverse complement strand
GTGTGTGTTCCAGTGTGTGTGTGTGTTCCAGTGTGTGTGTGTGTTCCAGTATGTGTGTGTGTTCCTTCTTTGTGGTGCAAATTCATAGAAGTGTGGTAGTTAAGCCAGAGGCCCAGGAAGTACTACTTTTTAAAACTGAGAAAATTTTGCTTACCGTGAAAGGTTTCAAATTTAACTGCTGTTAAACTGAGGCTTTTGTTTCTCCCCGCAGTGTGCCATAAGGCAGGTTCCAAGGGTTTTCCTGCTTCTCCTTCATTCATTCCAGCTGTTTCCAGTCTCAGATTCCGTCTGGAGGCCAAAGTGTTTTCCAGAGACACACTGTATCTTTACTAGATTGAAGGCAGAGAAGATTTTTGAGACTTTGTATTTTTAATTCCTTCATTCTATCTTGGGAATCCATAGCAAATGACAGTAGGAAAGAAATTATACATTTTACTTTTGGTTGTTTTCACTTCAGTTATGTAAATGATGTGATTAGATTTTTGCACAAAAGCATAAAGAGGCCAGTCTTTTATTTTATTTTAATTAATTAATTAATTAATTTTTTTGAGACAGGGTCTCACTTTGTAGTTCAGGCTGGCCCTGAGCTCACTATGTAGCCCAGGCAAGCCTCAAACTCAGCAATCCTCCTGCCTCTGCCTCCCGAGTGCTGGGATGACAGGTGTGAGCCACCACGCCCGGCACTGTGGTATGTGGTATTGATGGCTGGTGGGCCTGAGTCTCCATGCCCAGCATTGTATGTGGTTACTGGGATTGAATTCAGGACCTTGCACTTGCGAGGCAGGCGCCGGAACCACTGAGCTAAATCTCCAGCCCAAGGCCAGTATTTTATGATAGACAGCTTTCTGTGCAGAACAGTGTGATTGCTGATGTGCTGTTTTTCTTCCTACCTTTCTTCAATTATTATTTTTGTTTAAGTCCAGGCCTTTTACAAAGTTTCACTTCTCCATCTATAGATAGTTTCGGATATATGAAGATGTATATGTCTCATATTATAGCGTTAAAAAAGTAGTACCAAAAACTATAACTTATAGCAGATCCCTATAATCTCAGCACTTGAGAGGTTGAGGCAGGAGAATCTCTGTGAGTTCAAGGCCAGGTTGGACTATATAATTAGTTTAAGGCCAGTCTGAACTATGTCTCAAGAAACCAATAATAAAAAGTATAGCTTTTCCACTGACATGCTCTAAGACAGGTAGTTTGTTAATTTTTTTGGTGAATTTTGGTGAACAATGCAGAGATTTAGACTAATAAAAGAATAAGATTTCACAGTAAAATACTACTGGGATTTAAAAATCAGATCTTCAGTTTAGGATCGTCTATATCCCTTATACGTTATGTTACCTGGAAAGTCAAAATACTATTCTTGGCCATCAGTTTCTTAAGTGCAAATGACCACAGAATTACTGTGTGGATTAAAGAGAAAATATCAACACAACACTTTGTCAAGTACTGTGAAGTGTCACGTAAAACTGCAGCCATGATGTTAAGGTGAGAAATGGACAGGCTGACTAAACTCAACTCTCAGAACTTTCAATGTTGCACACCATGCAGGAGTTTTAGTTTTGGAAATGTGTTTTCATAATTTAATAAGTAGAAAAATATGAAGCATCAACCATATTTTTAGATGGGGATCTTAGCAACTCAGATTCGTTTTGACTTCGAAAATTGTTGCGTGTGCCCCACCGGGATCAGAGCCTAGGAGAGGAATCCTGGCACAGCGGAAGCAAGGCTGGACGGGCTGGCAGCGTTCAGGGCGAGAAGGGCCTGGAGGGCAGCTCCGGTGAGCGTCAGCTTTGCTGTAGGTACTGCAGGGTCTGGGGCGTTTTTGAGAGGGTGATATGGAATCTAGAAAGATTCCCATGGGCCTAATGAGAGGAAGAGAGTTTTTTCTTTTCTTTTTTTTTTTTTTTTTTTTTGAGACAGGGTCTCACTTTGTAGTTTGGGCTGGCTCTGAGCTCACTATGGAGCCCAGGCAAGCCTGGAACTCAGCAATCCTCCTGCCTCTGCCTCCCGAGTGCTGGGCTGACAGGCGTGAGCCACCACGCCCGGCAGGAAAAGAGTTTTTAATGATACACGATGGGAAATACGTGCCTTTGGAATAACTCCCGTGGCAGAGGACGAGCACGTTCCGGGGGGGCGGGGACCCCGACAGCTCCCGTAGGGAACAGCTCCCGCCGCCTCCGCCTCGTGAGTGAGGATCCGCCGAAGCGCCAGGCTCAGCTTCGTGTGCGGAGCGGGAGTGGGCGGCTCGCGGCCTCCTGGCAGCCTGGCCAGGCAGGCGAGCGCTGCTCCGAGGAAGCTCGCCTTTGGGTCTGAGCGGAGACGCGGGGTGGCGGGTGGCAGAGCGAGGTGCTTCAGGGAAATCGTGACGGAGAGTCATTCCTAAGTGTCCTTCCAGGGTGCAGGACAGGGCGAGGAGGAGCACATTCATCTTACGGCGCGGCGCAGGCGCACGCTTAGCTCCGGTGAGCGTCAGGATCATCCCGAGATCTTTAGATAATTCCCGAGGGGCTCTGACTGAGGCCCGCCGAGTTGCCCCACGCTGCTGGTTTCAGTGCTCGCCTCAGGATTAGAAGCACCGCCGCCTGTCCCTCTCCGCACGCACAGTGGGGCGGACACTGGAGCTTGCGCGGTGTTATCTGAAGGCGATGGCCCGTGCGCCCCCCGGCGAAGCTCCCACTCCGGCGAATGGCTGCTTCACTGAGTCCCGAAGGGTGCAGGAGGTCAAAGGCAGGAGCCGCGGAGAAGGAGCAGAGAAGGAAGAAGAGAGCCAGGGAAACACCGCGCATGAAAAGCGCGAGGGGCTTGGGGAGGGCTGACCCAGCCCCCGGTGCTGGGAACCGCAGGGATCATTCACGGCAGGCTGAGAAGCCCAAGAGCGTCGCACTGAGCTGCACAACAGGAGTGTTTGGAGGCCTTTGTAGTCGCAAAACAAGTTGCAGACGCATGCAATAATAGATTACCAGGGGTTGACTTCCAGATGCTCTTCGACTGACAGCCACGTTATAATCTTACATGTGGCTTAACATTTAAAAAAATTACTTTTCCAAGACTTACTCCCTCTTGACCCCGCTGCGTCGTCTGTTTCGGGACGATGCACGCGCCCTGGCCCCATTGTAGTTACGCGTCTCACTCGGCTCGCTGCTGTCATTTGCAGGAGCTCCCTGGACCGCGGACCTGATTTGATCCCACTGTCTGCCTGGTGGTTTGCCCGAAAGCGAAAGGACGAACCCTGATCATCTTCGCAGGAGAGGGGGGCAAGGCAGAGGGGAACACGGACTAAAGGAAAATCTTCTCGAAGTTAGCTTGGGATGGGAAGGACGTAAACTGGAAAGAAGAGAGAGAGTACACGACAATAGAGCTTTCAGGGCAGAGAGAGGAGCAAAGGCAAGAGCCTGTTAATTTCAATAAAACGAGCTTATTATTACAGGTTAGATGGAAGACACAGCCATGGAATGTGAGAAATATGAAGATTTAGAACAACGATAACTGGAATTTGTGAAAAGGAAATTTAAACTCAAGGGTAGAATGGTGAAGAGAACTTTCTCTGAAAAGCTCTGAGTAAGGATGTCTGATGTTTTTAGAAACAACTTCTCATTTTATTTGGAAGCAATAGTTTCAAAGTAGAAAATTATATTTTGGAGCTTCTGGAATTACTTTAGAAACAATCTTTTTCGAATATTTAATTTCAAGGGCATTAATAAGTTCCATAAAAGATAAGCATAGTGAAGCTTAACTTTCACTTGATCATATGTTGCAAAATTCTCTGTCTCATTATTTTTCCAGTAGTGGTACCATTTTTATTAAATCATGTAAAGGAATGCTTTAAAAATATTCATGCCAAGGTACTCAAATGTTGTGTTTCCGTGCCAATATTTGTGTTTGAGCCATTTCAGATAACATAAAAGCAATTTGTTTTTATTGAATGGAACAAATGTTTGTTTGTTTCTTGGGGAATTTTTCGTTATTATTCAGGTCTACTTGTTTTTAGAGATGGAAGACATTATATGTACTGAAATTGTGTCGCATCTAAATTATCTTCCATCAATTTGTTTTACACCACTTGTTTTTAATTGGTACTGGCAGCTCTGGAGTGCTCATGGGTGAATTTGTTTTGCTGATTTAAATATTTGTAAATTGTTCTATGAAGTCTGATGAGCATTACAAATCCTGAGTGTGTGTGTGAGAAGGGTAAGAAGAAAAACAGGAGGATGAAAAATCATAGTTTTACTGAGGACTATATAAATTAATAAAATTGGTGTTCTTAGTAGGAGTTTATTATATCTATTTTTCTCTACTTCTCAGACTTGTGTTATATAACGGTACCTCTTAATTATCTTCTTAAGGGGGGAATTTGTTTTTACAAGGAAATCTCATGAATGGTAACTAAATTATATAATTTGAGGGATGTTGGTTCTTGAGATCCGAAGGGGCCAATTAGTCCTTTCTATCTCTCTTCTTGAATGCTGAACCAACTGAGAAATAGACATAAAAAAACAGACACTGAATAGAATAAGGAAATAGATGTAGGGAATTTTTTTTTTTTTTTTTTTGCTTTTTGGAGACAGGGTCTCGCTTTGTAGTTCAGGCTGGCCCTGAGCTCTCTATGGTGCCCAGGCAAGCTGCTGCCAACTCAGCAATCCTCCTGTCTCTGCCTCCCAATGAGTGCTGGGATTACAGGCGTGAGCCACCATGTCCAGCATTTAGACGTAGGGAATTTTATTATGAACAAATTAAAATGTGGTTGTAATGTGTGCCCAAGTGGATTTCCTATTCTCTTCTGTATGTTTACTGGAAGGACTTCTGTGGGAGTTAGGTGGGCTTCAGGATGATATCCCCCAGCCGTCTTCCTGAAGGCCTTGTCTACACCTGTCAGGCTCAGAGGGGCCACGCGGGAGAGGCTGCACACACACAGCAACCTAACCCACTGGTGCACTCAGCACAGAGAAGTAGACAATGAATATCAAGGCTCTTGGTGCATCACAGAATAACTGCTCCTACCACAACTGCATTGTGTGCTATTCAAGCCAGTGAATAGGCCCTCATACTTAGTGTTTAGGTAATATTTCTGTTAGAGCAGAAGTTCTTATTTTATGAGCCAAAAAAAAAAAAAAAGTGACGATGTGAACAGAAGGCTCCACTTACACGTTAGGAGCTAAACTCCTACACAGCTCAAATAAGTGCTCTATGCTCCATGGACTTTTATAATTAGGGATTAATTGCTCTGAGCCAAGTATTTCTTCTTTTATTCTGTGATTCTTTTGAAAATTTGATGGAAGGAGAGCTGTCATATGTAGGGAGAGGCAACACACTGTGTACCAGAAAGCTTTCTCACAGGTTGGGAGAGGATGATGTTGTAGAGACAAGAAGTTGCTTGCTTCTCTCTTCCCACTGTTACTGCAGCTGTCTCCTGTTTCCTCTCTGGCAGTCACTCCCGAGGCGGTGTGCTGCCCTCCTGCCCCTTAGCCAGGCCCTGTGCTCATTTTGTGTGCTGATATTTATGTTATGTTGTAGTGATGCTTTTTATTATTTCTCTGCTTGGATAGTGCCTGTGATTTAAAAAAAAGTTATAAATAGGTTTTTAAAACTTGTGTAAGGAAAAGAAGATGTTACATGCTCACTTGTTGAGCTAGCTAGTCCTTATGGAAAGCATTCGCTAATGATGACCAGCCAAACTCAGAAAGGGCCCCCGAACTGTCCTCCTTCCAATCCTCCTGCACCATCCACTAGGAGAAGCACGAAGCTCAGGACAGTAGGGGGAGGTGGGCAGGAAGAGGCAGGGATGAGACCGGGCAGGTCTTATGGGTTCACCAAGGAGACCGGGAGATATTTTTTAAGCTGATTATATGTGTTCTTTTCATTGGTATGCTTTCCTTCATACATGTGAATTATACCCTTTAAAATAGTTTATAGTTTGAAATTATGAAAAAAATTTAAGGAATCATGTCAGCTTTCTTCTTGGTCTCTGAGGCTTCTGGGAGTATGAGCTAAAAAACTCCATGATTAAATCACATATGCTTGACATGTAAGGCCATTTTCGTCAGTGCTCAGATGGCAAGTGACAGGAATCCAGTTAAAATCGTCTCCCATTCCCGCCCCTTAAAAGGGAAAGAGAAAAAGAATCATTTGTTGATTTAAGTAAGAAGGAAGTCTCGGTGTGCCATTAATTTTGTGTCTGGCCACACTCAAGAGCTCAGTGATGCTAGCTAGCTCTCTCTCTACCTCTCAGCGGTGTTTCTTTGTATTCTAGCTTTGCCTCGTTGCTCTAACTCTGTGGATGACTTCATCTACCAGGCCAAGGAGAAGTCATTTGCAATCTGTTCATACTGTCCTCATAGTTTAGGATCCTAGCAAAAATAAATCCTGATAGCTTGGTTGTCCTAATAGCCAAGGGTGTCTACATAATTTATGGGACCCTTTGTTCTACAAGCAGGAAAAAGTATCATGGGAGGTACAAAAATAGGGTCCCCTCCCCCGCTGTGTTCTCTTTGAACTTGTCACAGTGTTTTATCTTCTAAGTAAAGAAAACAATATTTAAATTAGGAATATGAATCTCACTATTCTATGGTGTGCAATTCAGCATAAATGTAAGAGTATTTAACTCATACCTGAAGTCACAATTTCTGTTATCTATATGTGTATCTTTGACCTTTAATCCTGATGTGTTATCATTTTGCTGGGTTGGTTTAATAAAGAGGAGAAAGGATGTAACTTAGTAGTCTTCCCTTAAAACACCATCTCCTTTCTGTATGGGAAGCAAGCTCTAGTTTGACCGGAGAGCATGACCTCTTGGGGCTATCAGAATACCAATGTGTTTGGTTTTAAATGTAACAAACTGATTCCTACTTAGTTTAAGTCTTCTTGTTCTGCCACAAAAAGTGGGTCTCCGAGAATGCTGTGCTCACAGTGCTGTATGGGCTGTAATGAGACTGGCATGTGCTTTCCCTTCACTCATGGACATGCCTCCTTGCCGAACTTGACTTATGAACATAACTAGAGGATTTCACAATGATAATAGCAGAGGATGAAGGCATGGGCATGACCTTTCCGAGCCTAGGAACTTTATAAGAACATGTCACATGCATGAAGCTGGGTCTGCCGGTGACCTTAGGGGCATTCTGATCAGCTCAGAAAGGGTCATGTGACTGTTTTTGAACCTATCGGATGGCTCGGGGGCATGGAGCCCTTTGATAGGTCAAGGGAGGGCTCACGTGACTACAGCTGGGGCTGAAAGCAGCGTGTTGGCTTTGTCAACTGAGAGAGGGCAATCCTGCCTCCAGAGTACTAAAAATGGGCCGACAAAGTAAGTTTCTCGTAAGTTTCCCATCTGTCCTCTTTGAGCCATACCCTTTTATTTTCTGTGCATATTTTAATCCTCAAACACACTTTGCCTAATAGTGTTAATGGGTTTTCTTCGGTTGTTCCTAGAAATCCCATGCTCTTGTAGGACTACGCACCAGTACTTGCTTTTATTTCTTCTTAAAACGTGTTTCTTTTTCTCCTTGAAAACTTTTACTAATTCACTAGTAGTCAGTTCAAATTCATTATTTTTCAGGCAGAATGGTTGTTCAGATATTAAATATTTACAGTTCTTTTGTTTTTGAGTCTCACCACTTGCTGTTTTTATTCTAAAATATCTGTCTTGTCCACTTCCCTTGGCGGACACTGGCTCCTTGAGAGGAAAGCTTTTCTGTAAGGCTCAGTGGAAAGTGCCCGTTATGTGATGGGCCTTGGATACATGTCTGTTGAATAAAGAAATGAAAAGCTGGTACCATAAAATACTGTCTTCAAGCTCCCTTAGCTAATATTAGTCCTGTAACCTAAAAAGGTGCTTTCATAAATGAGCCCCACATTTAGGTTGTCAGCAGATTCGTGTCTCCCAAGCACTGCGCTGTCTGCTCCTGAGTAAAGTGAAGCATCTTTTGCTGAAAGGAAACCAATTAAATGCAAAGCTCAGAAAAGCAATATCTCAAATTCAGAGAGATGGCTGAGACTCTGTTTCCTAAGATAAAGCCCACTATTTGGACATGTTCCTTGGGTATTAGGGAGTTGTGTTGCGTGGTATCCAAGGACAGACCAAGGTGCATTTCCCACCTTGCCTGCTGGGCAGACCAGCTGCCCTCTGGGGAGCTCTGGAGCTGCCTGTTTTGAGACTATGAGACTGGCCACCAACACCTTTTGTCCTGATGTTCATCCTCACATAATTCTGCACTTTTGCAGCAGTGCTGCCTGGGGCTGTGGGAAAACAAGCAATGTGATCCTGTACTCACCTTAAGATCTTCCTTCCCAAGGCTGCTTATTTAAAAGTTTCTTTCCAGAACATATAAGATTAAAGACCTGGTGTTCAAAATTCTGTTTTTTCAAAATTTGCTCCAGGGAAGGAGCAGCCATTTAAACCATGTAGGCAATTTATGTGTGTTAGAAAGAGGGGGAAGCTGGGAGTCTAGAAGTCCTTCTGAAACTGTGTGTGCAATTCCTGGGTCCCAGTGGGAAAAATAAAAAAGGAACTAAAGTGTACAAGAAGAAAGAGGCAAAAATCAAAATGACATAAATCAATACAAAATCAAATGAATTATACATAAGATAATAGTATGAATGTGTGAATTACTCAGGAGAATAAAAAATAAAAAGAAATATGACACTTCAGAATTGTGAAAGAAAAATCTTTATTGTCCCAGTATCTGTCTGCCTAGCAAAATCTCAGTCCATTTTTTTCCCCTACTGTTCTTTTAGTTTAATTTTTAAATCTTAGTTGTTCTCCAAGGAAATGATACATTTATAGATCATTTCTTACAGTTCTTAAAATGTTGTTTTCTCTAGATAGATCATACTACAAGGTATTATTTGCAGTTTGACATCACATTAAAGTGAAGAAATAAGTTCCCTTTTTAACCTTATTTCCCATTGCTCCATAATGATAGAAACAAGCTGATAAAAAGAAACCCTTAAATATAAACCAAAATGAAATGTTTTTTTTTTTTTTTTTTTTTCTTTTTGAGACAGGGTCTCGCTTTGTAGTTCAGGCTGGCCTCAGCTCACTATGTAGCCCAGGCAAGCCTCGAACTCAGCAGTCCTCCTGCCTCTGCCTCCCGAGTGCTGGGATGACAGGCGTGAGCTACCATGCCTGGCCAAAATGAAGTTTTATAATTAAAGTCTATGGGAATCTTGAAACATAAAAATTGAGGGAAGAGAGAGTCCTGTGTCTGCTCCCATATTTCTAGTTCTGAATATGTTTTTGCCAGTTTATTGATTTGTAAAATGTTTACAATCCATCATGCCTGCAAATCATGATTAATGAGTACTGGATGATCATTATGTTTGGCCAGGATACGGTATCTTTGTAGGAAAATTAATCAGTTTAGTCAATATGGAATCGATACTTGTGGTTGGCATATTTAAAAACTGTCTTTATTATTTGATGATTTTTCTAAGCCTTGAATGGAGATGAATGTACATCAGCTAATGGCATCTGATTCAGAGAATCTTATAACTAATAGCCCTCAAGGAGAGAAAAGGACATTCAGGGAGGTTGTTATAAAGAGTAAGGGAATGAATATGACAAAAACATTAGAGGTGCTAGAAAAAATAGGCTGTAAAATGATAATAATGAATATAATGCTTTTTTCTTGAATGGCATCAGTAATCTATCACTACTTATAAGCTCTTCAGATAAGGAAATTTAATTGTACTTGGAGATGACATATGTTAAATGTAGTGTCAGAGTAACAGGTGGTTGGAAATGTGTGAAACATTGCACTAATTAAATTGGTGCCCATGCCTTTTAAACTTAAAGACATGTTAAATAATTGTACACATTTGAAGAAATGTGTAACTTTATTTATAGAATAGACATTCTATAAATCCACCATAGAAAACTCTTGTAGACTTGAATTGAGAAAGTAAAACTTGCTTGTTTTTTTGTTTTGTTTTGTTTTGTTTTTTTGAGACAGGGTCTTGCTTTGTAGTTCAGGCTGGCCCTGAGTTCACTATGTAGCCCAGGCAAGCCTTGAACTCAGCAATTCTCCTGCCTCTGCCTCCCAAGTGCTGGGATTACAGGTGTGAGCCACCACACCTGGCACTGTGATATATGGTATTGATTGCTGGTGGGCGTGAGCCACCACGCCCAGCATTGTATGTGGTTACCCCGGGATTGAACTCAGGACCTTGCTCCTGGGAGGCAGGCGCTGGAACCACTGAGCTAAATCTCCGGCCCCGGAAAACTTGTTTTTAATCTTTTGGTGCTTCATGACCAGAAATAGATAGAATTCTTGGGAGAAAAATGTTGAGGTAGACAGTTGAATACTGGAAGACTTCTTGTATTCATGTGTATGTGGAAAACATATGATCAAGTAAATATTACAACATTTTCCTACTATTAAATTTGGCATGTACATGAACATCAGTAATGCAATAGAGGATTTCTACATTCAAGTTTGGCTAGCACTTAGTCTGGTTTTCTGTTTTGGAATTCTGTAATTCAAGTGCTTCCTTTATTTATACAGTCAGATGTAAGTATTGTTGCTGTGTCAGAAAATATGTTAAAGAGGAGAATGAATTTCCTAATGCCATTTGCTTGTGCATGTATGGAACACTTGTTTTCAGGTATATTGCCATTAACAGGCAAAAGAGCCCCGTGCCATTCAGTTTACAGAAACACTTGGTAAAACAAAAGTGAAGTACTTCTTTAATAACTCTCCTTAAAGCCTGTGATATTAAAGAGCATGGTGATTCTCTGAGAGGGAGATATAGTACTTGATGACCTTTCTCCTAACGATTTTGAACATGAAACCCTGAACAGTGGAATTTTTGACCTAGGATGGGTGAACGAACTCCCCCAAATCAGTTTTCTTCTGACATGAGAAGGTCATTTTTCCCTCTAATGATGATTAGAACCTGAGTTGGGAATGAACCAGGCCAGAAAACCCCTGCTCCAGAATCCTGGACAGAGAAGGGACTTTGCGAGAAATGAACGAGACAGACTGGTATTCTAAACAGCACAAAGTCAGGGAACAAGCAGCGAAACAACACAGGGTTTCTTCCTTACTCTTATGTGTTGAGTTGTTCTTTCAGTTTCTTGGATTATTCTGTAATATTTTCATCCATTGTGTCATTGTTAGGCTAATCTCTTGATTAATAATTAATTCATTAGGTAAAGGATGGTGAGGGCAAACCAGGGCCTGATCCTAATGGAGGAAGTTGAGGCATTGGTTCCAGAATGTTCTTTCATTCAGAGGGATTTTCATATGGTATACATTTAGAGCTTCCTCACTTAGCCATATCATCCAGATATACTTTGAACTCCTTTTAGTCTATTGGTGCCCAGTTTTTTACCCTTAACTGAGATCTTAAACATATTTCCATATTTCCCTTGGCTATTTTTACTTTTGGCAACAATATTTGGGACACTGATTTATGTTGTTGTATTATTTGTAAGTTCTCTTCCCTCTTCACCCTATGAAGTTACCAGAGGTGGTAGTTGTTGTTCTCATGTGCAATCAGCCAGGTGATTCATTGTTGGAGAAAAATTTAAAACAATAATAAAACAGATTGGTCCATTTTAAAAACCACTATTATGATCTAGTGCTTCTAAACAATACCAATAATAATAATACACCTACCACTCTAAGTGATTCTTTCTTAGAAACTTGTGCAGGAGAAACTAAGTATATTTTATTTTTCTATTTCATGCTTTCTTCTCCTGTCCTATGAATTTAATTTCTCTTACTTGGAAAAACTAAATTATTTAAAATTAAGAATTAACCCACAAAAATCTAAACTCATTTTCTCAGCTATTTCTTCTTGATCATTGCTTCTTCTTGATTTTTGATTATTTCTTCTTGATTATATGGATACTGAAATATCCATATAATAAAAAGTACTAGGCTTAAAATATAATAAATACTGGATTTTATTTTGTCTTAAGAGAGGCAGCATTGCATAATAGAATATACTCTTGAAAGCAAGGCATTTAGTTATCATAGTACCCTGAAAAAAACTGGGTAACCTCAGGTGGAACAGTTGAACTCTTAGCCTCAGTTTCCCTTTACACTTAAACACCAATGTACTTAAAGGACATTAACGAAGGAACTACCCAGATAAAACTTGCTCAATCTATCTGATATTCCAAATTAAGGTGATGTTTGAAATATGAATTGAAGAAATAATAATTATATAGACTTGACAGCATTGACTAATTTTAGAAAAATGAAGATGGAAGGCCTACCAACTTTTAAATAGTAAACTTTGGGCATTTAAAAATGATCTCTCAGATTCCTTGAAATCTAAAATGAGAAGAGAAGTAATTCCTTCATGACCCAGAAACTTTCTTGCCTGGGCAGTCCTACCTCCACACCCCACCCCAGGGCACAGTGTCAGCAGATCACAGATGCTTCATCATTATCTTGAGATCAGGCCACGAAGATATTGCTACTCTTACTGCCTTCATGCCTTGCCTCACTTAAGAAAAAGTCTCCTCTCTGTCTTGTGAACTTCCAGAGTATGCAAAAACATGTGGAATCCATGGAGGACATAATCACATCATTCCCACTCCCCCCTGGGGGATTTTAGACACTGTTCTCAAAGATCCTGAGTATCAGCTGCTTCTCTCCATTGATGGAAAAGACCAGATTTTATTTACTCTTTTTTTCTTTTATCAAAAGAATCCTTGCTTAGTCTGTGTTAGCATTATTGTCAGGGCCGGAGAACAGCAGGAAGCAAGTTCTGTGCCTTTAAAGAACTTACTTCTTATGAGATGGGTGTAGCAGAAAACAGATGGAGACAAGATGTGCAGATTGTAGCTCTGAGACTTATTCAGAGTTCTGGCATAATACACTTTTTATACTAACCATGGAGCACAACAGTGTAATAGTAGCCCACTTTTAGGGGTCAACAAGTTCATGCAGCATAAGAGCAATATTCTTCTAGGGGTCAAAAGTTCCTATAAACGTTTCCAGATGTCAGTTAGAACTAAAGCTTTGACTTAGCTGAGCAGCGTGTCTACCTTTTGGGTCAGGCCAATCCCAACTCCCTGGGTCTGGCCCTCCTCACTTTCTCTAAGCCAACATCGTCAGAGATTGTTTTCATCTGTTTCAATGCTTCCCAAACCTGGCTGTGCCTCAGAATCACAGAAGTCATGCAGGAAATTTCATGTAGGAAATCACTTAATATACCTGTTCAAAATACATGTGATGAATACATTTTATACACACACACATACAACCACACACACACACAAACACACACAGCTATTTTCTTAGATGCACTTAATTCATATTTCTGGAAATGAAAGACCTGGAATGGATACTAGCCACAGTGTTCCAGATGATATTGATTAAGCCAGCTGGCCTCATTGTACAAACCAGATTTTAGGAGACGTTCACTCCCAGAATACTCACTTTAACAGAAGGATTTCTCCAACCTTTTTCCTCTGAATACTCAGGGTGTTACGTGATAAGATAAAGGGTATTAAAGGAGTTGTTCCTCCTTTTATTGCTTTATTACTGGCACCTTTCTCTTCAGTCAAAACTACTTAGTAAATTTTCCCTGGATACTGTCTGCATTTTCTTCCTGCCTTTCTTTACATCCTCAGGGGCAATTCTCTTTCTTCAAGCACTGCATTATTTTAAGCCTTGCTTAAATCTAACCGGTGACAGGAGAACCTCACCTCCCTGCCAATATGAATATCTAGGTGTTTTTTTTTTTTACTCCTATCCTTTGTTATTTGGTTGCTAACTTGTCACTTGTATCACAGTAATTTGTAACCACAAGGTCTAGTTCCACTCCTGGGGAGATTTTAAAGGACTAGTACAAAAGACATATTCTTTATAGCATTCAACCAATGATAAATGAATAAAGACCTTGTACCAGAACTCTTTAGAAACTAGTGCTGCTATGTTGTAGATCAGAAAACATTTTGTGAACTCAGTGAAGACATACACCATACCTGTCATACTCACTAGAGCCATGCTCAGTGTCTGGATGTAATGTCTGTAGGTATTCGTTGAACCAAGTTGGAAAAAAGCCTATACTGTATTATCATTGCAAGGCCTTTGGTGCTGCTCTCTGTTAATTATTGGTGCCTCTGAGAGGTTTTTAAAATTTCTCCTCTACTCTGTGTTCTCGTTATTACCTTTTTATCACATGGTAGGATATTAATCTGCCCACTTGGCTCCATTCCTTGTTAACACCCCAGAATGAAACTGTTTATCTTGCATCCAGAAGGTAAGCAGAGTAATTTAAATTGCCCTGTTATTAAAATAATGTGTAAGCCTAGAGACTACTCCCTAGTGAATCTTCTGTCAGCTAACAAAACTCACTGCACTCCATAAATCGGATCTTGCAAGTTCTCTTGCTGTTAGATTTAGAGCTACTCGGAAGGTCTGACCCTGATTCACTACAGAAATTGCCCTTGTATATTCTTCCAAGCACACTAATTTACCTCCCTATGATTTTAATGTAGCTCATGCTTTATAATGTACTCTTCTCTATTGGATATCACCTATCGGACAATTATCAGAAATAGCCTTTATCATTCTTGAAGGTAGATGTTCATCAATTCATATAGTAAATTGCATAGAAAAAAACACTTAGAAGTTGGTAGCCTACACACATGTGGATTTAGAAAGCATCTTTCTGGTATCAATTCTGCCACATTCTTTGGTAGTATATGCGACTTGTGGGAATGACAGCCAAATGTTTCTTACTTTGGTGTGGATGGTTACTGGAAGTGGAAAAGTGGCTCTTTGACTATAGCTCATGTTTACTGAAGGATATGATGACTGCAGTTTGATTCTTAGTGGACCATTGGGATTCAGAGCTGAAGATATAAACCCCACATGTATATCCAGAGCTGAAAGCATAGATCCTAGGTTTCTACTGGCAGCAATGGAAGTCTTCATTAATTTCTCCAAGAACTGTTTATTGAACATCTTTGCTGCATCAGATAATCTAGAAGGTTCTGAGGGACAAAGTTAATACAGCTACGTCTTTGCCTGGAGATAAACATTGAGGATTATATTAGTAATAACTTTGTTACTGTTGTAACTAAGGTAAAAATTTAAAAATCTAGCACGCTATGAGCATACTAATCTCATTTGGAGTGGTGGGTCGTTGGGCAGAGAAAGAGTAGGAAGTGTTCAGAAAGGCTTCCTAGGAGTGTTATTTACTGGAAAGCCTGAAAAGTAAGTGGGAAATAGCAAGGTGGAGAGACAAATTACCAACCCCACAAATACAAGAATTGTGAATTTCTTATGCAAACTACATTCTTTTGATAGCATCTCAGTTATGCTTGTCTAATCCTATTTTATATTGTTGTGTTACGGAAAGTAGGCCAGAAGGACTGTATACTTTGTAAAACCTAGTTTAAGTATCTAAATTATGAGGGATTAGAAGCTGTTAAGGAAACTCAAAGATCAGGAGATGAGCAAAGATTGTAAATGTTTACAAAGAGAAACCTGCCTGTTAGAGACCTCACATGAAGGTTCCTACTCATTCTTGTGATTCTTCACACTACATAGAAGAAACGTTTTTGTTGACATATTTCTTGACACAGGGATGTATTTTAATGCCATAGATCATGTTGTAACTAATGTGTCATCCAGCTGTGAGAAAATGGTTAGCACTTGGGGTATTTAGTGAGGTACTGATTGCATTCTCCCTATGTCCAAAATACTATATGAAAGAAAAGTAGAAGGAAGGACAGTCAGAGCTAAGCAAGAAGAATCAGGACAGAAAGAAATTAAGTCAGGTGAGTAAATTTAACAGACAATTTTTTGAAAAATGTGTTGAAACCAAGAGGCATCACTTTTTATTCTTACTCAGAAAGTAATACACCTATTGAGAACTAGCATTATTCTCCACTGACTAGAATAATAAACACATACTGAAGGGGAAATAGTATAGAACTTTCTCTCTTCGCTCCATTTGAAGCCACTGGCTTTGGGGGAGTCCGAGCTGCAGATCCTGTGTGAAATTTACTTGTGCTTCCTGCACATTAGGGATGCTGTCCGGGCTTAGGGATCGGGAGAGGCCAGGACACCAGCACTGCAGTCAGATGTCGGGGGCCTCCTGTCTCCCAGCAGCCATTTGACTCATTTTATTGAATCTTATTCTAACAGCAACTTCTTTTCACATGTGGGAAAACTAAGGCTCAGAGAGATTAACTCATTTGCTGGAGTATTTAAGTCAGGATTCAAGTGTAGTCCAAAGACCATTTTATTTCTTCTAAATGAAAGGAAAAAAGTCTTTTCTTGAAAGACTGCCTGATTTTCTTTATTATTGTGGATTAGTAGCTGTCTGTAAAATTCTGAAAGGTCTCATAAAGGTAAACTTCCATCTGGTCTGTGGTTCAAAGAGAATATTCTTAACTAGATGGTAAAATGTTCGTTCAAAGAGCTGAGCATGGAAACAGAACATGGATGGCTAATGACTTTTGTACATGTATATACTTTAAAAATTTATAAATTATGAGTATGTCATTACAAAGATTTTTATTTTGGAAGATTGAAAATGCATAAGAGCACACATAAAATAAACCAATCTGTTTCTATCTAAATTTTTATAAAATTCCTCCTAGCTTATTTTCTTTTAATATATTTCCCAGAAATGTGTCCATACTACATAGAAAATTTTGTATTATTTATCACTTAATACTATAATATAGACTTTTTATCTTTTACAAAAACTTTCTGTAAAAATCATTTTTTTTTCTTTTTCTGAGACAGGGTCTTGCTTTTTAGTTCAGGCTGGCCCTGAGCTCACTATGTAACCCAGGCAAGCCTTGAACTCAGCAATTCTCCTGCCTCTGCCTCCCGAGTGCTGGGATTACAGGCGTGAGCCACCATTCCCAGCACTGTGGTATGTGGTACTGACTGCTGGTGGGCATTCGTCACTATGCTAGGTATTGTCTGTGGTTACCAGGGATTGAACCAGGGACCTTGCACTTGCTAGGCAGGTGCCAGAACCACTGAGCTAAATCTCCATCCCTCTGTAAAGATCATTTTAATAATGTGGCATATAGACACTTAAAAAAAAGACCATTTAATGCATGTGTAATTTCCATTAAAATTTAGAAAGACATGAAATATTCTTTTAACTCAATCTGTCTCATTTTAGAATTAGTAAAGGAAATAGAAAATACAATAAGATCAAATATTTTCTTTCAATGAAAATAATTTATTTCATTCAGATTAATACATTTTCTCAATGGAGTTAATTTGTAGCAAATGTCCTAGGTTAAATTGTATAGTTTTCATTCAGACTTTTGGAGAAATTTTTGTTCTGACTTTATTGTAGTTTGGGCCAAGAAATTGCTTACTTTTTCTGCTTTAAAAATATTTATTAGGAAAGCTTTTTATTTTTATCTATTTTTAAAATTTTTGGTACTGGTAATTGAACCTAGGGCCTCATACATGGTAGGCAAGTGCTCTACTGCTGAGCCGCAGTTCCAGACCCTTTACTTTATGTTAAGACAGAGTGTTGCTAAGTTGCCTAAGCTGGCTTCAAACTCATGATCCTCCTGCCTCACTCTTTTGAGTAGCTGAGATAGCTTTTTAGTTTTTGCTTTTCAGTTGTATAAAGTGTTTCAGCCATTACAGAAGATAATAAACATATCCTTTTTTTT